>CM022299.1:53075507-53365507 GCA_011799875.1 Thinopyrum elongatum | reverse complement strand
GAGCACCACAGACCAATCCACCTACTTTGATAGCATAAAATCGTTCGGGGATTTTAATGTAAAAACACCTGCGCAGAGCTTGGAGAGCAGAGCACTCGGGTGCGATGGGTTGATTGATTCCATAGTAGGTTTCTGAGTTCATCAGGTGTGCTCGTGCCTGAAATGCTTTTCACAAGAAGCTAGTCAGAAAAAGGGGCACGCAGCTACGCGATTCTAACTGCTCTTGGTTTTGTAACTCACTGCTCTTGGTTTTCTATGTGGGAGTTGGTCCGGATAACATATCTTAACGAGGGATATAAAAGGGCGAAGGTCAATGAAATGGGGTCCTTATAGTTATCTGCCCATGTTCAATCACTGAAGTAATGAATCTAAACAAGAAAACGAAGTAGAAGTGAAAAGCTTTTCTAATATATTTATATATCTCTTTGCTCAGTTTTCCCCATTAATGTCCCTCTCCATTATTATTCATAGTAATGTGCTCCTCGCTGAGCTTTATGATTTCCATTGTCTTTCTTCCCTCTCCTCTCTGATTGCTTTTCATCGTCTCTTTGCGTTTACCCTATTTTCGTGACTCTCCTCACTTTCTTCTCCCCGTACCATTATTTTGATAGTTTCTGAATCTTGAGATTGCTTCAATGCATGTGATCCCTCTCCTCAGCCTTCCCCTCCTAAATCTTAGAATCCTAATGCCGCAGGTGCTATGTCGGAAATCAATTTTTTTATCCTCTGCCCCAGGGAAAATCAAAGAAGAAGAAAGCCCTGGTATTCTCTACTTGAATTCAGGAAGATTCAGATACCGAAAGCAATAGGAATGGGAAAGCGGAGCGGGCAATAGGTTTATGACTGAGCACTAGAGCCTGGAATAGCAGGAATGAAGGTTGGGAAATATGCCATGCAGAATTCCAATAAGTTGGCACTGCTTTCCCTTTCCATATGAAAAATGGAGAGGAAAAGCATGGGTGGACCAAGCGTTTTAACCAGAATCTAGTGACGGAGAAAGAAGAAAGATTTTTAAGCGCTAGATAGGGTCACAATTCAATAAAGATACTTGGCTGGATGGCGAAGCTGTGTTTGCTCTCCCAAATCGAGATCAAAGTCTTGCTTGACAGCGTGAGGAACTTTGAATGCTCCGTACAAAGGGTCATAGGGAGCTTTTGGAGGTCAGGGAGAAGTGTGTGTGGCCACTGTGCGCAAGCATTCTGTACAGCGATCTTGCTGAGGAGGTCCTCGGTCCCACCTCCATAAAGAAGATTTGGTGACTGCCCATTGTCTTGTTTTGGCTTGGAAGTCTCCTCAAAATAAGGCAAGTGAGTCAACGATCTCTATAAGAGGAATTGGAAGATGGGGGTTCCATGGCGCACTGAGATGAAAGGCTGTCTTGGACGTGCGGCCCCTTATCCCTATCCCTTTGTTGATGAATCCCATGCAACGCGCCCTTGCTTGGATGAAAAAATGTCATAAGGGGGACTCGTTTCACTTGATTCGTTCCGTCGCACCCGCACTATTCCTAAATTTCTTTTCTGTTTCTATTTTGAAAAAAAGGTCGAACTCATTTCGTATAGAAAGAAAGATGTGTCGGGTTTGGATCGAGTGACACAGGAGGTGCTTCTGCGTGGCACTCTTTTTAATGGGCTTTACCGTCTTTCTTTACCTTCAGAACACAAAGCTTTGCTTGGTGAAATATCTCCTGCCTATATTTGGCATCTCATCAACTTAATTTAATGGCATTCCATATCTCATTAAGGAAAAAAAGCGAATGGAATTTCAGTCAAGTCTTTTTTTCTACTTTATCCTTCTCTCAATCAAAGAAAGGGAATGCAGATGTTCTGTCGCCCTCTCTTCGTATGCCACCAGCCTTCCTCTCAAAACCATACTGATCCGATCTTGCACAGATAGGTAGGGACGATCCCTCCAGTAACCATGCCTAAAATCATAAGCTGACCCATTACTTCTGTAGGTGCCTCAATTCTTCCCATTTTCCTACTTATATAACTCTTTGGGGTCCATACCGCACTTGGGGACGGGATATGATTGCTTTCTTAAACAAACCTTTTAGAGCATTATCATCTTACCAGCACAGGACTCAATAGTAAGGACTGTCACTGCATTGATATCGCTCATGGATCGTGTTATACTTCGGAAGATCCGGCCCAAGGGGAAGTCTGTTATCCACAACCCAACCTTAGATGAGGGAGAAGTTCACGCTTGATCTTCGACCCAAGACAATGGAAGGGAGCTAAAGCCTTCTTCCTTTTTCAAATTCGTTTATATGGAGCAAAAAGAGGTCGTGTCATACCATTTATTCCGCCAAGAAGCATTCGTCTACGACACTTAGAACGCCTCGACACATTTGTACTCACGCCTAGGACGGTCTTTCACACGGAAGTAAGATTAGAGAGTTTGATCATAGTTTGACCGTAGTAAAAAAGAAGTCCCTTTCTCATTTGCTTCCTGGTCATCTCTATAGAGATAGAAGAAAGAAGTCCCAAGCAAGGGTCATGCTATTTCTATTCTTTTCACTATTGTTATTCCCTATTTCCTTAACTGATCTCGAGTTGTACCGAAACAACAGAAATATGGTCTCTCATAAATTGATTTCTTTCATCACTGTTCTTAAATCAATCCGTGTCAGGTACAGAGCCAGTCTTCACATCCCATAGGTAAAACAAGTCGCTTTATGGGCTCCTCGTGAAACTACAACCTTTCTGAAGACCTAGTCAAAAAGTTGTGCGAAACCTCAATTGGTAAAAGAGTAAACACCTATTCTTTGGCCATTCAAAACATCAAATTGGTTGGCTCGCTCAACCTCTCGAACCGGGAAAAAACTTCCCAGCGTTGCATTCACCGCCTAGCCTCGTCCAACATGACTGTAAGGCACGTTTTGCATGCCTTTAAAGTGTACCCCTTCGGAGGTATCAAAAAGTGCGAGAAATCGCATTGATCACTAAAAAAGTAGGGTTTTCACTCGTGTGGGTTCGCCCACCTTCCCTTCAGCAGCTCTCCCTGGACACCCTATACTAAACTGAGGAATTACTTAAGCTCCTGGCTTTTTTTTCCGACAACTCAAAGCCGCTGCACCGACAGATAACATGCCGTGGATCTTATGTGGCGCTAAAACTTCATGATAGATCAAATCCTGATTACGACTAGAGAGGGACGTTGATGTTCCAAACATTGGGTTCAAGAGCTCGGTTTGATAGACATAAACCTCAGTGATCGGCTTTACACCAGGAAGGAGCAATGAGATAAACTCACCCCCCATGGCGAGACTAGACAGATTAATGGCCTCCTGCTTGAACATTGTCCCAAAAACAACGGTCACACCCTTGCCAAACACCTCCTCAGCTGACGATAATATATCGGACATTCGACTGCAGGGCCTTAGTTGGCCAAGTATGTTTTGTATATAAGGATCCATGGTCTTATCAAACTCCAATTACCAAATGGTACATACACGAGTTGTTGCATAAAAGGAAGTACCATTGCCACCAGTGATCTTTAAAAGTGATAAACTAAACTCATCACGTTAGGAGAATCCTCTAAACTTAATATAATAGGCTCACTTTATCACTATAAACTTTTTAGTGATGACCAAATAACGAAAACACTTCGTTGAATGATGTGTTGTTAAAGAAAATAGCTGCATCGCCCCCCTTCAAGACAGGAAACTATAGACACGTACCTGAGGTGCCCTGCTGAGAGAAGAATTTGTCAACAATCAAGCACTTGAGCTTGCAAGAATAAATATATGATGTCTATGCTATTATTGGGATAAAATGAATCAAAAAAGCAGTAGAATACGAGAAGGATTTCTTTTCTTAAAGGGTGTATACATTAGAGTGTACCTGCTTGGTAGGCATGAAATCACTGACAAAGAGTTTCCTAACTCCGATGAGCTTGCAAGCATAATTTGGAATTTCATAGAAGCGGGCATAGCTAGGGGTGAACCAAGAGAAGTTAGAGCAATTAATGGGTAGGTATCGTAAACATCCTGAGTGTATCACGGCATTGAAGCAGAAGAAACAGAAATGTTTCCTTTCTTTCGCATTTGATTTGCATGCCCCCTGTAGATTTGACCCGGAGCCAATGCCAGTCTTTTTTGCGATCAAATGCACTTGAGCTAGTCACTAAGTAAGGCGACAGCACCAAAAGATGTGCATGTGTCATTAGGCCATTGGATTACTCAACAAAAAGTGAAGTGCCAAACGATGAAGAACAACACTTGAAACCAGGCACTGAACCCTAAATGCTTCGCCTGGCTAACCAGATAGATTACTTCTATCTGCTAGCTTGCCCTAAGAAAAACAACAGTTCAACAGATATCTCCAGTGCTTTTCTATTCGAAACACAAGGGCGCTAAGCAAAGAGAATTTCAATTAACGAACAGTAGGTGCTTTTTCTTCCTTGGCCATCTCAGTGATATGTAGGCTCTCAGCCCTTACTTGAATCATCCGTCCTCCCTACAGAAAGAAAGTGATTTTATGCCCTCCCGAAGGAAAACGTTTGGGCCGGCTGGAGCTTGACACGGAGCAAAATGTAGATGATCTCCGCAAATGGGCGAGTTAGGAGGACGTGGTCGGAAGTTTTTTGACACGAGGCCTTGCGCAAAAGACGAGTACTTCAGAGCCCACCAGGAAAAGGATATTGGTTCGCATCTCTATATTGATCCGCGACGCTTCTATGAAGTTTTCCTTGTCTCCGATGTCAAAGCTGAATGGATGACTGAATCTGTCGAAGCATCATTCGATATTTGCAGATTGACGTAATGCTATGAGGAGTTAGAGTCTTCTGCGGGAAAGACATTTCTTGTAGAGTTTTTTAGATCTTTTTGCTCTACTTTTTATAGTATTCCTTACATAAGATCTCGGAAGAGCCGATGTTTCCTTCCGTTCCCGGTAAATAGGAATTCTATATCCTCTAGCTCTTCGTGACCTGTTGTGTCTGCCCTCGACTTAGCCGTCATAGAATAGAAAGGTTTCTAACCGTTGAAAAGGATACTTCTAAACGTTAAGGGGCGCTCAACCTTCCACTCAAATCCTTTTTACCAGAAGGGAGCTCACCTGCCACGACATATAAGGGAAAAGGCAATGTGTGGAACTAGATCAAGTTTGATCTGCCACTTACACTGGAAGGGCAAGAACTAATGCTTATGCGTATTATTCCACGGCATATAGAAGGTTAACTACTCCAACTCGATGGCTGAGAGAAAAGTGAAATCCTAGCTTTCCCTAGAATCAGCTCTTTACTATCCTGCCCCAGGGTTTTTTTTGGAGACATTGAACCCTAGATTTAGAAGCTTTCCCAAACAAACCTTTTGACCAGGAAAAGGCATACCAAAGATTTTTGGAAAGGCACATTGAAATGGAAGCTCTCGAACCTATTCCGAAGTAAGTTTAGGATGAGGTTTCCGATCCGGTTGGTGTTCCGACATCCCAAATCGAGGTGGCTCTAAACTCAGGTTTGCCTACCTCTCTAGTTACAGAGGGAGGAGAGGGGCTTCGTCTTTTTAGGTCTCTGAAAAGCCAGTTGACATGTGCGATCCAATCAAGGAGGCAGTACTTCTACCTGAGTTCCTCTGGATCCTACTCGTCGGGATTACCGTGCTCCCGCAAGTTGTTCACCATGCGTTCCATAGCACTTTGACTTTATATCTTTTACCATCTTGGAATCATGTAGATTTAGATTGCTTTCATCAAGGGGTCATTCCTGAAGGTGGCTTGTACCAGCTCTTCGTCATCATAAATAGCAAGCCACTCCTTGTTTATTACTCCGCTTTTTCACTTTCTCATTCTTAGTTAACCATTTCATTCTATTGAATCTATGGTACTTTGAGTTTTGAACAATAGTTAGAATTTATTATTAAGCGATCCCCCGCTTTTTGACTTCTTTCTCTCTTTCCTTGGAAAGAACAGTTGTTTATTAAGGCCGCTTTTCTAGAATCTACTTTGAAAGTGGAAAATAGGTCTCTTCTTCAATGAAGGAAGAACTATTCACTAAGCCAACAGGTTAGCGAAGGAACTTTTTTCGGTCTTGCTGCTTTAAAGCGAACGAGTCTTCCTTATTCCTATGGTCATTAGAATAACCTATTCATCCTCTTGGCCACTCTGAACTCATAGGTAGCTGTGGTTCGGTTTACCTTCTTTCGCTTTGCCTTGGGTTCGGTGGTAGTAATAGTCCTTCTTTAGCTCGCTCCTCCTTTCTTGGGTTCCCTAACTGTCTGCTATTGCTAAAGCTCAACCTATGCCTCCGGCAAAGTCAAGACGGAAAGCAAGCTAGTGGAATGCAACCAACAACAAGAAGCCCTCAGGTCATGAGAAAAAGCTATGGATCCCTATTCCTTTCTTTTTATCCGACTGGAAGCAGTGGAAGAACTTCTTGATACTTTTTTCTCCTCTAACATAAACCCGTCAATTGATACATACAAGCCGCATATATCATCTATACTATCTATCCTTCTCTCTCTTCTAGAGTCAATCTAGTATTCTTCTTCTTAGAATTTGAAACAAGGTCCATCGCAATACCCAAGAAGTAGTGTAAATTCTCTTCCCTTTGCTGCACCTTGTGCTATATATCGAGTGGACCCTAACCTATATCTACTTGCTTCGGCCTTTAGATATCTGCATTCTCTGTTGTATCCACCTTGACTTGGTATTCAGTGCTCTATTCAAGAAGTCTGTAACACCTGACCTCGAACTCCATTGGCTCCTTACGGGATAAGAAGATAGATTGTACATTCGATTTTCAAAAACGTGAGTGGTTTGAAGCAAGTTTCAGTGAAGGAGATGATGATCATAAAAGGAAACTAGAAAGCAAAGAGAAACAGAAGAGATCAAAAGCGATTGAAGTGACTAGTTGGAAGTTCCTGAAAGCAGGGAAAGCGATAGTTGACTTTTCTTGAGAAGTAGGGACCCAAGAATGACAAGTGGACTAGTATTCATAGGGGCCTTTTCTTTCGAGAAGGCTTACCGGATACTATGCTGGCCCCAATGCGAGGTAGTTTCCCTGCTTGTAAGATCCTGATTGCCTTTATGCTTGAGTTTCAGCATTCCTTTACTCCAGTCAACTGTCATTTGACCAAAACTTGACAACCAGTCAATGCCTAAAATAAGATCATAACCTTGTACATCAAGCACCCTAACTTCTGTTTCAAATTCACGGTTTTGTAACTTGAATTGAAGGTTGTCACATTTGGTACTGGTCAATAACTTACGGCGAGACGAGCAGCAAAAAAATACAAAGAACATTAATAGGTGGAAGTCTTCGAAACTTACTTGTCAGTTCGGTTGTGCCTTGATACCTATCTATAGCTTTCCTAGCGACTTTGTTTACTCATCGCTAGTAAGACTGTCTGCTGATCCCAGGAGATCAGGACTCGTACAAGTATCTGACGTGATTAGGCGGGGATAGGATTCGAACCTGCAGTCTTCAGGTCATGAGCCTGATGAGTCGACCAATTCCTCTACCCCGCTTCTTCCCTTGATCTTTCTTTCCCTCTTCCCATAAACATTGATTCTCTCTCCTAACCACTCTTAAATATGTGAAATACACGGAATCGATCCAAAACTACAAGCAAGGGAATCCACTCTTATTGCCGTAAAGGAAAAATAACCCCTTTCCGATTCTAGGCGATGGAAGTTGAGTAACTGTCTTGGAAATAGGTAAGTCGGGCACATATTCTAGTTCCGATTCTAGGCTACCTATAGAAGAATGGAGTGTTATAAATTCTACTATTTATGCTGTTGGTGCAGAGGTAAGCAAGTTAGTCTCGGGTGGGAAGTCAGCACTATCAACTCAGGCGGGTCTTCAGTCCAAAGAAAAAGAAAGCGGTGGTCTATACTTGAAAATAGGACTCTACTTTTTGATTGAAATAGGACTGTACTAGCATCTGCAAATGGCAAAGCATGACCTATCGTGTAGTACTTCGGGTGTCGATCCACAGGGAAAAAATGGGAGAACTGGTTGGTTTGCACAAGTTCAAATATCATGGCCTAACCTAATTTGTAGAAACCTGCGGCCTAAATTAAAGACTAATTCTAAACTAAATAAAATAGAAATCGCGTAAGGCGCGTGCGGCCAAGGTCTTCCATAGGAGCTCGAAGGAAGAGGTTCTGAATAACAATACAATTTATAAGATGTAGTGGATTAGCTAGACATTGAAAAGCTGCCACTCTGAGGGAATTTGTTTGCATAAGCTACAGGTGCTATAAAGCAATCATGTACTGAGTACAAAGCTATTCCATTATAGTGAGCAGTATCAAATACGTAACAAGCAATAGAAGCATCCTGGCAGGTGTATAGAACTAGCAAAGTGGTTTAGGAAAGGGCATATGAATAGGCAGTTTGGCAAGTGAGTAGTTTAGGTCCTTTAGACCAAAGAAAAGGCCAGGAGCATTTAGGTAGGCCTATCACTCAACTGGCGGCAGCTGAACGACTTATACTAACCACGTTGGTAGAGCTACTCAATGACTCATTAGATCCACGAATTTCCCCATCTGCGCAGGGCTTCCGCAAGGTTCTCGGCCCTTCTTCCGTGCATTAACTCAATGGCCGTCTATGGATTATATGGTTCAGGTGGACGTGGTCAAGTGTTTCGATAGCATAGACCATCGGTTACTACTTGAACATTTGTCTAAGCTCTTAGGTACAGATAACTCTCCTCTCATTGACCTCATCAATTGCTTTCTCAAGACACCGATACTTTCTAAGAAAGGGAATGACTACTCAAACAGTGAAGTCGGCCTTCCACAAGGATCACCGATCTTGCCTGTTTTGATTCAATCATTCCTGCATCAACTCGACTTGCAATTCGATGCTATGGCCCAAGAGGAGAATGGGGATTCTACCAAGTACGTCTATTTCGCTCGCTACACAGACGATATACTATTCGGCATTCCTATCGTAGGTGTTGGCGTCATGTCTAAAGTCTTCTTTCGAAGGCTGCAAGAAGTTCTTAACCGTATGTCCAGTAAGCTACGCTTGAAATTAACGTCTATTGCACTGCAACGATGGAGGGCTCCCACAGTCGAGGAGGACAAAGATAGGTTTGCAAACCAGATTATTGGTTGTTACATTCAGACACATGAAATGCTAGATGTTATATGTAGCAAGGTCAAAACTGGGCTTTTATTTGTCCCTATAGAAAGATTATTCACCAAGCGCCAGGAAAGCTTTAGCTTTGCCATAGAGTGACAGTCGGGGGGGAGCAGGAGAGAGGGAAAGAGGCAAATGAGAAAGAAGAAGGAGCAGGGTCGAGTGAAAGAATTGGTACATTGGGTTCCCCCCACCGAGCGGAGCCAAAGGAAAGACAAGGGTTGAGGTAATCGCTATGAGTGTTCAGGCTATTCCGCTTATGCTCGCGGATGCGGATAAGAAGCAATCAAAAGGGGATGATAGCAGCCACCCATATGGGCAGCTAGAAAGAGAATGAGGAAATGTGAATCACGATCCTTATTCGGTAGAGGAGTTGAGGGACATTGGTTCGAATCCAATTCGTGAATATCAGAAAGCATTGTTTCTCATTGAACTATATATGATACGCGCGCACGAGGAAGGGAGAAATTGATTGCGTTGCAGTCATTTTCCATCAGATTCTTACGGATGTAGTGCAAAGTAAATGATTCAGTCAAAAGTAAGCTGCCGACTATGATGAATGCCAGCCCGATCTGTAGCTGATCTTTGATCCCGAGCTGGAGCTTCTCTTTGATGTCGGGTGAATTGAATTTCATATATGGAGAAATGTGTCGCTAGTCCAAGTCCGCTATAGAATTGTTTGTCTATCACTTCGGCAACGAAGGTCATTTCTTTAGAAGATCGATACTGGTAGTTGCTTGTGGCGTCTAAACAAGTTTCGAAAAAACTACTGTGTCTGCATTTTCCTAAAGATTGCTGTGAGGCTGATAGTGATATCTTTCCAATAATTGACTCAGCAGGTTCAATTGAGGTATCATTCGATTGATATTTTGAACCGTGTAGTGGTTAGGATCCTCTTATTGCCGTCAAGGGCTATTTTGGTCGATTCCAGCCAGAGAGTTATGAATAGAAATAGCAGACCTGATTCGAGACAACAGGAAGTTCCCGTTTGCAGATCTACATTTCTCAGGTTCAGGCTATTCGTGGAGTCGATCACCACCACTTGAGATAGACAATCAACTTCATTAAAGAAGCAGTCATCTCTATATAGGAAGCAACATGTTTTCTATGGTCCTATGAAAAGGTTCCAGTGGGTTTCTCTTGCTGAATGGTGGTAAAACACAAGCTTTCATTCCTCACTGCAAGCTACTCCTTTTGCTGCTTTTTCTCACTCTTTGCCTGGGCCAATGATAGATTAGTCTCTGGGTCGGTCAAGTGATAAATTGGCGAGATTAGTTAAGGAAACTGGGACTTCTGATTGTTCGCGAGGGATGGCTGAATAACCTACTTTGCTTTCCATTTAGGGTAATAGGATGCCACTACTTGACCTTGCTTGCCCAGACACAAGATAACCTATAGTTTGGGTACTGCCCTTCGTGGTGCTTGCTTTCCTATAATCTGTAAAGCTTTAGCTTTCAGAGAAGAGATTTCAGTATCCGATTGCTTTTCTGACTGGAATTCTCTAGTTCACTTCACTTCTACGCAATATCATTTCTTGATTCAAAGTACTTATTTTCTGATTGGAATTTCGATCTCTTGGCAACAGGTTTCGCTTCTGCTGAGGACAAATTGAACAAGCTACTTTTCAAACCAAGTCCGGGTGGGCTTTTGAATTCAGAGAAGGGAATTCCAGTTCTGATTCTAGTCTCTGTGCTCTGTTCAGTTCAGTTCAAGATGGGAAAGTATTGCTTGTTTCCTAGAATCCTAAAAGGGGTGCTTGTTTTCCTCGTCCGGGCTCTCCTCTCCCCTTTCTGTCCCAACCTTCATTCCTGCTTTTCCGCCAATTCACTAATTTCAATAGTTCAGATCCAGCACTTATATCCCTTATATATATATATATATATATATATATATATATATATATATATATATATATATAGAATCCGGTATCTGCTTTCCATGGTTCCTGATTTCGGTATCTTTCTTGTCTGCACTTGATGAAATCCATTTCTTTTCTTCTTGGCATACAGATTGGATTCTTGTTGATCCAATTGGAACTCTTGAATTGAGGGGTGGCCGTGAAAGAAGAACTGTTTTGATGATATGAATGAAAACAAGAGATTTCATTCTTCATGGCATATTTCAAGACTAGGGTACCTGCATTCTAGGTCTAGGACTTGTTGCTTCAGATCAGTTCCCTTTAGAAGCAGTTTTCCTCTTCTTCAATCTCGAATCCCGAAGGGGAGGCTCTAGTTGCCAAGTAAGAAAAGATCTCGGTAGTTCAATTCATGCATGTGAAAGCTTATCTGCCAGATACAGATGATACTTGCCACTACTTGACCGAAACTGGGACTTGAGGAGGAATGAAATTCTAAGGGAAATCAATCAACTAATTGAAATAGTGATATCGGTATCGGAACTCTGGAGAAGGGCCCGGCCTAAGCGCCCTCTTGAGACTTGTACTCGAAAGAGGGAAAGATTAGTGGGTCAATAACCAAGTTCCCCGATTGGATTCCAGTATCTGATCAAGCCGAAGTAAGCAAGTTCCGGATTCGAGTTTCCTTTTCTGACTGGAATTCAAGTAGGATTCCACATCCACTCGGTATTCTAGCTGTACCAAGTCTTTTTCTTCACTCTTTAGAGGGAAAGTATGCTTTGGATTTGCTCAGTGATACAGGTATGCTTGCCAACCCTGCTGCATTGTCTTGATCTCTCCCTGGGATTCGGAACTTGGATCTGGGAAAGGAGGCTTAAGAAGAATATGACTCCATATTAGTAGTAGTATGTTGCACTAGACTCATATGATTAGGAAGCGATAGAAGTTATCGAAAGCAAAAAGGATAGGGGCAAGAAAAGGGTTTGAAAGTTCATTCTCACCCCTACAAACTTTCTTTTCTTCTTGGCGTACAGAATTCTCTACCTTTAGTCACCCTTAGCGCGAACCATCTTCTTTTCGAAGGACGGAGTAGAGACTCCTATCTATTCGTAACACTTGCACGATGAACTATTCGTCCCACTATCTCCCTTTCCATGAGACCTACTATACCCCTTTTCTACCTATACTTGGCTAGACTCGTGTACCTCGATTTACGTACATTCACCTAATTTACTAACGTTATTGCCTGCAAATGAGCAAATACCAATAAGACATTGATCTCTAAGGAGTTGTTACGAAGTGTCGCAGTCGCTGCTAACGGTAGGATTTTCTATCACGTTTTTTTTCATTAACGTGCTTGCACCCACTAGTTTACTTCTTGCTTTAGCTTAGCTTTCCCGAAACCATCACCTCTAGCTTTTTGAGTAGGTTTTTACCAATCTGGTATCCGCTGCTGATCCATATTCTAAGATACCCGCTTTCTTTACGACAGTATCCTGTATGCTGACAAGATCCATGAAGTAAAAAGGAGGGATATGGACTCCATCCTATAAACTCAATATATAGAGGCTACTCCAGAAACAGGAAGAAACCACACTCAGCATACAACACCGACTCGTCTTAGACAGGATTTTCTAAATACTCAATTATACTATTATGTACTTGACTTGCTAGGAATTGGATGAAACTATTAATGCATCCCATTATCTATTTCTTCATTCAGCTATGAGAGCTAGAAATTGATAGAATTTATCCATTCTACTTCCTCCACTTCTTTAAAAGCTTCTCCAATCAGACTTATTACAATCTCACACACTTCTTCTTCTTCCTGACCTTGAGCGCAGCGCTGAAAATCCAGTATAGATTTCATGATATATCAGGTACAGTGGTTTGAACCAGCTCATGCTTCAGTCCAAGTGTTTTCCGTACGCCTTCCTTAAAGGGCTTAGTTTAATCAGTAGTGGTCCTATCACGGGTGTCACATTCATTTTGACCTATCCGGGAGACCCTATTTGATTAAGAGATCCATGCGATGCCAGAATCCGTCACTAAAGCACCGTATTGAGAAATAGATACCCAGCTGAGGAGTAGATGAGGGGCAGTGAAATCCATCTAAAGAATGCCGTGGAAATGCTACTTGTTGAATATAAAAAATATAGGATATCGAAAGGTGATGCGAGCACTAGCTCATCTTAGAAGTGAGGTGAAAGATTTCTTTGATTTCGCGATCGATCCTATTTTGCTGGTGAGAAAGCAGAAAGGATTGGAAAAAGTACCAACTTCTTGTAATTCTGTATGCCAGCTCCTATCATATGTGCTAAGGGGGCGTTAAGAGGCCTGGGACTTTGATTTATGATCTTGTTTAGGATTGGATGAGCGGAAAAGCTTAGGTACATCATCATGGGTTCTATTCTCATCTTTCAAGTACCTACCCTGGTATCACCTATGTAGATTGGTGGGGCTTTAGGACGGACTCCAAAGTTGACTGTTGAATCTCAGTATGTATGGCCAAGGCTCACTCATTCAACCCGCGAGAAAAGCGAGTCTTGAATGAAGGAAGAATAGTTGCAGGATCCTGGGTTCGGTATGATCGTTCTTCCAATTCATACTAGCTACGATCTTTCCCTGCTTAGAGGATCCAGCAGTAAGGGACCTACCTATGGCCAGTAAAGAACCCACCTATGGTTGGCTCCTCGGACAGCTTTCGGAGCTTCTGCTTCACCAGTCTAACAAAAGTGGTTCCTGGGCTTTTACTAACTAAGTGCTGGCAGTGATTTTAGGTTGGTTTCATGGTTTCTTCATTCTTGTAACCTGTGTTGCATGTGTTTGCAGTAGCTTTGCAGATTCAAGACTATTGGCAACAGCCGCTGACCGTCTATCTTCTTCCTAGTTCCCAGATACAAGATTCTGGGCTTTGAGCAATGCAAAATGCTTGATAGCCAGGAAGGCATTTCACTGGGGTTCCTTTGGTGGAACTAATTCTTTCTCTCATTTCTTCATATCATAATTGAATTGATACCTGAATTCAAAGAAGAAATCAAGAGACAACGTTCCTGTTCCAATTGGGGTCCAGACGGCTTTCATACACACGGATCTTTCCTTTCTTTTGGTTCAACTCAACTGAATACATTACATAACATATTTTTGATAGATTGATTCTTCTTGTCCGCAAGGGCAATAACGTTCTAAAGATGGGTATGATCGGTTGCACAACAATAACTCAAAATGGAGTATTTCTTGACTACTTATACAACTCTTTGGGGGCCAAAGATACTCTAAAATACTCATCAGGTTTGATACGATATTAATAGTGGTTAGCACTAACTTCCTTCGACCGGACACCACCACTGGCTTGTACTTAAGAATGGGTCTTGGCTGAAGGTATCGATATCCGGTGCGAATCAACTTGACACCATGGTTACGGTGACGAAGGATCAAGTTTTATGCTCGCGCTTAGTGGGAAATCGTACAATTATCAACTCTGCCTCCGTTCCCCCTCTTTACCCCTATCTGAGCGCAATCGCGAAACCCACTCCTCAAATGATGGATTAGGTGAAATGAAACATGTACACATCGTTCTTCAAATCCTTAGAAATCATATTAGAGTCTTGCTGGATCCATTAACACAAACAAGTGCAAGCGTTGGTCAAGTGAGTCCTTCTACAAAACAAATTACCAAAATCTTATAGAAATAGCATTCCCCTACCCTGTGTTAAGCATATAGCTAGCGTTTCTGGTGAACTTCACTTCACACCTAAAAAATCCCGATTGGAAAGAGAGAAACTTGACACGCTATAGTGACAGGCGAGGGCGAGCGAACCCTGTTAGCTACAATTCTATATCTTCTTTTTTGACCCCTTTTATTTGCCTTATCACTACAGCCACGGATTGAGCGAAAGCCGCCCAAATGAAGATCAGATCACGAAATCATTCTACGATCGATCGAGTTATTCTCTATATCTTTATATAAAATAAGAAGACGGAGAGACTCGGCTTCAAGATGGAGATTGACCATCTGCACCTGCTCATTCAATTATTCTATTCCGAGAAATCCAGACTACAATCTTCAGACAGAGGGTCCCTTCGATAAACTACTTGTCTCATTGGGAATACCCTCTTATGGAGAGCTAGATTCCGTAGTGGAGTTGACTTAGCTAAATTAGCAACTTATCGATCTGCTGTAGCTTTTCAAATCCACTCTAACCGAACTATGTTAATTATGGAATACCGCCTATCCTTAGAAAATAAGATTGTCCTTGTACTTGCTCTCTCATTCCTGGGAGTCCTTCAAGGGTATCAGATCTTGCTTGAAACTGGTTTTTCTTTCGCGCTTCCCCTAGCGCAGGCAGTAGTTTGATAACGAGTTCACCTTCCTAGTAACATTTGCTCATTTCATTCATTCTCATTCAAATCTACTTCTAAGGCATGTGAAGTACCAGTTGTGGACAGATCCCTTGGCAGAGTATCAACTTTAGATTCTTCTTTCACCCTCCAGGAGTTCGGTTCTTTTCTTTCTATATCAGAATACAACGTAGAGGCTGAGCCTGCCGATTGATCAGACTAGCCAACTAAGGGGCCATTCACTTCTATAGAAAAATAGGTGTACTGCGCGAAAGCTTCTCTTTATGAAAACCCCTCTGAGTCGTCTATAGCCGCCAAATCCCTTTTGATTCTGTTGTCAGAGGTGCCTTTCAATTTCATTGACCTTGGTACTGCATTTCATAGATACCTTCGCTATTACAGTAATGCAATTCTCCACTGAACCCATTGACCTAGGTACCGAGTCTGTTATGCGTACGTCTTTTCGGACTCTTTATTTGTTTGTGGACAAAAAAAAATGCAAACATGAGAAAAGGGGATCATTCCATTTTGAACACACCCATCTATCTCATCTGACCTCTCCGAATTCCCGAGTAACGAACCATGGGCTATAGATGGTTGGGACATATCATCATCCGGAGGGAGTGGTCTTAATACCGATGTCTTTCTTTAACCTTTGGGAGGTCGAACCACTGAACCTATTTCTTTGACCTTGGGACCGATAGATAAGAAGGCAAGGCAGAAGAACCAATTGAATCGCGGAGAACAGGTAGCTCCGGCATGTGAACTTGTCGAACCATTCAACTATACTATATATCGATTGGCCACATCAGCGCATTTCACCTCAGAACTTGCACTTGGAATAGAGCCAGCCTTGAGATCTGCCACATCTTCCTTCAAGTCAGAGAGTTGAGATAGAACAGCTTTGCCTTTGACCGGTTTGCTGCTTTCCTTTATACACAAGCCCCTATTATTATGGTATGGAGGTTTTTTCTGGAATGACCAAAGAACAAGAGAAGTTCAATGAGGTGCAAACGCAAGAATTAAAGCAACGAGGACAAGTGCTAGGATAGGATCCCGAAGGATGGCATGCCTATTCAGCAACGTGCAGAAAGGATGGCTTCACGCAAGAATCTTGATGAACCAGGTATGTCTTCTACTAACAGATATGCTATTTGCAATTCCATTGATTCTGCTAGTCTAGTAAAATCTGCTGTAGATAGTGGTCTAGTGTTGGGCAGTACATAGGAGGAAATTGACAGGTCTATAAATTCTATTAAAGCAAGAGAACTTGCTCAAGCATTGCTTTATGAAGCTGCTCAGAAAAAGAAGTTAGCTGCTCATGAGAAGGAGCAGTCTTCCAGTGTCGAGTTAAGCTCTGATTCAGAGAATGAGGATATTACTAAGATTGTTAAAGAGTTAGATAATCACAGTACTTGTATACCAGTTGGTGACAAGAACACTACGAGCAGAGCTAAGAGGAGGCATAACAAAAAATAGATACCGCCATGAAGACACAAATCTTGAATGTGAGGGGCCTGGCCAGGTAGAAGGGGACAACCTTCTGAAGTGATAGAGTGGGTGGACATAGTTTGTGTGCAAGAAACTAAGAGAGAACAGTTCTCAGATAAAGAGTTAATGGCAATTGGTGGAAGAAAGCTTTTCAAGTGGTTTTGCAAGCCAGCCAGTGGCAGTAAAGGTAGAATGCTTATTGGAGTCAATCTGGATGTCATGGATGCAGACCTCATTGGGGAGGGTCAATTTCTCCATGGTGTTTGAGTATAGAGGCTTTGTGATAATTGTGCTTGGGTGGATGTTTATGGTCCAACCAAATTTAAGAGCTATGTTTTTGTCAGAGCTCACTAACTTTGTGCAGAGTGTTGATCTACCTTTGCGGGACATGATTAGATTTGCTCATGAAACAATGGCAGAATACATATTAATAGGATGGAAGCTTTTAATGCTTTCATATCTGAAACTGAACTACAAGAACTGAGAAGGGTTGGTGGCCTAGACTAACAAACAAGACAGGCCAGTGAGAGAAGTTTTGGATAGAGTTCTGGTTTCTTCAACTTATGAGGATTTATTTCTTAAGTTTTACTATCCCTCTTGCAAGCTGGGTTAGATCATTGTCCTTTACTTCTAGAAAATGGGGAAGATAGGGGCTGCCACTAAGTTTCGTTTTGAACCATCCGCAAGAAGGGTTTAGAGATATGCTGTTACAGAAATGGCCTACAAGAACTGTTGCAAATGTTCCATTCCAGACTATTGGCAACAAGTGTCTCAGGGCTTCAGGAAGTTCTTGAGAGGGTGGAAGGCAAATGATGCTACTGACAATAGAAGAAGTTAATGCAATCCCTGCTTTAGCCTTGCTGCTTATTCACTGGCAATCCAACCATACCATTCTTGTCTATCAGGATCAGTCTTTCCCTCAAGTCACCTTAACATGCTTCTTTCTTTCCTTCACTATGCAGATACCAAAATAGGTTGCGGACGCATAAAGCCACTGATACTATTGGTCAGAAGTATGATTTGACAAAAACTACTACTTTAGCAGCTATGCGAAATGGAAGTTTCCTTCTTCTTGCTTGTTTGGCCGTCCGAAAGCAGATACAGATATCGGGGAGAAAGCAGCTCTCTGAGCGATGGATACCGATCGATCTCGGTTATTTTCATTGATCCTGGCCTATCTCCATAGCGCTCACCCAGAGGGAATTCACTCAGCTCTGGGCCGCATCCATCTGGTTGGCATGAGAAAGAAGGCAATTCCTTCCTTGGGTCAGATCTCCGTTCCGGGATGGAAGAAAGAAATGATGGTTTGGATGAGCAATTGGGAAACACACACGGGGTCATGGATGGCTACCTAATGTGAGATGCATGCATTTCGGATAGAATGTCACACTGGCTCTGGAGTGCCCGGGGGCGATAGATATATGGATATATAGAAGGAAGGGAACATCGTCTGCGAGCTCTCTCTCCTAATCCACTTTCTTATTCCAAAGGCTCCAACAGAGCAAAGTTGTACAAAAAGAAGTATGCATATCGTCGGTCCCCTTCGAAAGGCAATGGAAAGCAAGGGCCCCGCTAGCATTGAGGAAGGAAGTGGTGAGACCAGTTCAGCCATAACCTTGAATGAATTTATATAAGCTAGGATATTGTACCGGGTACGGAGACTCTCTAGTGATGCTCCCCTACCCCCCTCTGCCTAGGGTAATAAGCTGGAGTGATAAGCTTAAGCTAATAGCACATAGAGAGCTAATACCATATCCCGCCCGGCTCCGCCTTTAGCTGACCCAGCCCGGACTTCCCCTTCAAGCGTTCAAGAATAAGCTTGGGAGTCGAATAGAGATGGCACTTGGAAACTACCGTTGGTATTTCAGGTTTCACATTGTACATAATGAAATCATCGATAGGGCTCGCCCCGAAGAGAGGATGCCGCGCTTAATAGAAAATTGTTTAGTTTAGGCATTTAGCTTAGCTTAAAATAGATATGTAACATGATGTACTTACACGTGCAACCACTCCGTCTTCTAGACCGGGGTCATAATTGAACCCACAACAAACCTCAGATGATGTGACTTCTCCACCCTCTAGGCAATTCAAAACTGGTCCCATTAGCTCGAATTTACTAATGTTAGAAAGGAAGACGAAGGTGCCAAAACAAAGCATTTGTTTCAAGCGCTGTCGTGTCCTTGAGCTTCAAAGTCTCCAAAATCTTGATCGAGAAGAGTAAGCATTGCCTGGTGAGGAAGAGCGGAAGCATAGGTTTTTGGATCCTAGCGAAGGAGTTTCAAGCACGGATTACGCTTCTAAAGAGCACTATTTGGCTTGGCCCCTTCCTGCCAAAGATTTGAGATAACTAAAGCGACTCGTAGTCAAAACTGGTGGAGCCAACGCCAAAGAGGAAATGTGTAGATAGTAGGTGAGCGCCTAGCCCCTTAGTCTTTCGGATCGGAAGATTCATTGGTTTCATCCAAAGGCTTGTGTCTCGTCTTCCTCAAATTGTTGATCGAGGATCAAAGACATTGCTAAAGCAGACACCTACTAAACGAGAGTTCTTGTACCTGCTAGAACGACATCTGCTCGAACTTTTGTTTCTTAGAAAAGAAAATATGAACTCACAATGTGCAACAGAAATGTACCCACCGGTTGAGAAACCACCATAGTTGGATGATTGCTCGCGCTAGTAAGACAGCTTTGACTCTTCTTAATCGTGATCTGGTGATCGGTCACACCCTCTTTAGAGGTTCTAGGCCCTGCCTATTGAGTCATCTACCACAGAAACAGAGTCTCGTGATGATCCTGGTACAAAAGGTTCGTCAGGCCCGCATTCAGAGACTTCTGCCTCAGACTCATATCCATAAAGATATTCTCTCGCTTTCTAGCTGTACCCTTCTTCACACCCACCACGGAGGTTAGAGATTTCCCGTTATCAACATTGTCCAGGCAGGACTCTATTTTTAGAATGCTCGGAGCAAACCAAACAGTTTGCTACGTCCCTCGAGAAAATCAAAACTTCATTGGAAATGCAGGACCAACTTAGGAAGGCACGGACTCATACTTTGTAAGGTCGAAGTCCACACATAAGAAAATAACTAGTGCCTAGGAATACCCCCTTCTTCACCAAAGGGTGCGGTTAACTAACCCAATTCACCGGGATCAGACGCTATGTCAGACATTTAGCTAAGACGTTATGCTCTTTTGATTGAATTATAAGAGAATTCAATCCCTAATTGGGCGTACCTCGTTGACATTGAAACGCGCTTGCTTGAAGCCCCTACGGAGGCGGGTTTGTAAGAGAAATAAGAGGTGAATTAGCGCAGTTAAGAACTTCCTAAGGGCTACCACCGGTGGCCACCTCAAATAATGGATCAATTGGAGCTTATTTGTTAAAGCCACCACCCTGGTATCACAGATCCAACTTGGTTCAACAAATAGAAACAAGAATTTCAAGGGATAAATATTAATGGCCGCAGCATCGCTCGTGTAATTTTCTAATCAAAATTCAACATTTAAGTGCATTTCAGTAGCTTGAAAACGAAGTCATTGCTACTGGCTTCACTATTTTAGAGATTACTCTGGGCAGAATCCACCGACTTCAATAGCCAATTGGACCACTGCCTCCTTCAACAGGAGTAATAAAAATGCTTTCTACCGTCGCCTACTTCTCCGTGAGACCAGTCTAAAACCAACCAAAAGGTGAACAAAATAAGTCATAACAGAGGTTTCGAGAGTGCCCAACTTCACCACCCGCTCTTAGATTCCAGAATTCATGGCCTGAGCTTCATTCATTGATTTATTCGGGTGCATTCCTTTCGCACCCCGGTTATGAAATTCCGTACTCATTAAGTGCTGGCCCCCTTCATTGTCAGATTTAGGTTCACCGCTAGCATAGCATTCTCAAATGCAGATTGCTCCCCGCTTGAGCTACCATACTTTGTTGGATTTACGACAGACCCCCCTATCATAGTTGTCCCTATAGATATAGAGATCGCCCTGGTGTTATTAGTACACCTACCCTTAGCTATCAATATAAAAATCCCTACTTGTCTTTGGGTTCAACAATGCACACTAACGGGATGAAATCTACGCCCAGCGGGGCAGTTGTCCTTGTCCTCAATTCAGTAACGGCAGTAGTGGAAATACCTGTTTCGATTCCGGGAATCTGATCGGTTCCTTCCTCTGCTAAGGCTTTGGTTTCATCGTATTGACTACGAAAGGTACAGTGTAGGTTCCCACGATCTTTCCTACGATTTCTACGAATAGATGACTACGACTAACGCAAGAGGGATTCCTGCGACTAACGCTAGAGCAAAGGGAAAGGACAATGAAGCAGCAATAAACAGATTGAAGAGCTATTAGTATAGCAAGTATTAATTCAACAATTAGTTAGTTTGGGAAGACTACTTTGCCTGGATTGATGGCGAGCCTGGAAGCCTTGCTTCTCCACTGGGGGCTAATTCCATAAACAAGTTGTTCTATCTCAAAAATCATTTTAGGAATGAATGAGAATTTCGTTAGATTTCGTATACAAGGTAATGCATCGTACCTCCGTTAAAGGCTCATTTTCTCCAATCTCTGAATTTCTGCGAAACGAATTGGCATATAGAGAATAGGTTTCTGGCATGACCAAAATGAACTTCACAGATCCGGTACAGGAAAGGATCGATTCAAACAGCAATTGTTAAGCGTCTCTGGATATTGTAGCAACCTACACACCTGTCTAACCAATGTAGTTCTGTCGTCAAGTTGCTCTGCTTGTTCGTTCTGATCTTTCCATTTCATGTAAAGCACAGGAACGCGGTGGATCGTACCCCCCTGAAACCTACAGATAGGGAGCTCCCAATAGAAGGGAGTAACCGAAATCAAGCTTGCTCACTGAGCATAAGAACATTGAAAGCAGGCGGACTATCAGCAGCATTGCGATTCTTTATTTGGGCAAAGCCAAGGTATCACTTCGGGAAGAAATGATGTTTCAAACCACAAATGAATTGGAATGGTCAATTTGGTTTTTCAGCTAATAGTACACTTGCTATGAAATCCTAGATCTTCTTGTGAGCTGTCTCCACACCATTGAGAAATATTTGGATCAATGATAGCAGAGACAGGCAAGAAAAGCTGCTCAAAGGGGACGGCACGATGATCGAGTTCGTGCTCGGGGAGTGCCATGTCTAGCTAGTTCGTGCAGACACCCACCCTTTCCAATCAATGGAGAATGGTTACTAGAGCTAGCGCCTGTCCCACTTTAGAACACTAAGAACGTAATAAGCCTAGCCGGGACAAATGCACTCAGTGTTAGTCCAATCACCTCAGCTAAAATCATCTTCCCTTTATTAATGACCAAGGGTATCCATATCATGATATGTAGATACAAGAGGGCAGAGGCATTGATACGGGTAGGATGCGTGTCTGCTTTCCTGTTGTTTGAAGGAGTAGATACATTCATTTCCTTTTGCCAGAGTGAGAGTGAGAGTTGTGTGGGATGTTGACAATCACTATCTCGTCTAGTGACGAGTGCTAACCTTAGATGAATCATGCCAAGCACAGAAGAAAAAGAGGGGCTGGGCTGGTCTTAACTGAAAGTTGTCCTTGTCCGGCTGAGGAAAGAAAGGGATGACGAGACGGGGACCCAAAGGTTCCCGGTGAGGAGGCCCGATGCAATGTTCGAAACTGTTGTTCCAGTTGTTCCTGTATGAGGAAGAAGACTCCTTACGAAAGCTGGTTCAAACCTTTGTTCCTTGTTCCTCGGCCTTAGTTAGCATTTTTTCGAACAGTGAAATACACCTTTGTCCTGCGTTGCATGGTGAGAGTGTGAATGGAGACGGGGTGCCACTTTTAAATAGGGGCAATCCCGAATAAGAATTGAAGGAAAAACAGGCAAGCACTCAATCGTGAGCTGAAATACCGGGTCCTCACATAGGAAAATTAGTATGACAGGCCAATAGATCCAGGGTCCCCAGGTCTAAATTCTTTCCAATCAAGTACGAGTTCAAAACAGAGTTTTCCGGGGCTATCGATTCGTAGTTTTCGAATCTATCGAGTTTCTCCGGATCAGGAGGCTTTACATACAAAGCCGACAACATGGTAACATTACGCTTCTCTTTCTTATTCTTATTCTTATTTATATAATTTGTGCTACTTTCACATGAAGTGAAAGGGACGCTATTCAGAAGAGCCTTCCTACATTTGCGCCCTGCTAAAAGCTATCGCACCACATGGTGCAGAGACACTCGACAAAAGACGAGCAACAACCCTTGGCAGCCCCCATGGCTACTGCCTCTGCGCCATCTTGCACTCGATCCTCCGGCCTTCTGCCTAGATCCAAGGATGACGGAACCTGGGGCGGGTTCAAAATGGCAGGGACTTCAACTGGTGGAGCAGGCAGAGCGGGGGGCGCATCCGCGGGTTGAGCCTGATCCCCCACTGGATCTGGCAGAACTGGCGGTGCGTCTGCGGGTTGAGCCTGACCCCCTGCAGGATTTGGTAAAACTTTCTCTCCGTCATCTAATAAAACAGTTTCAAAATGAAATCCATGGGTAAACAAAAATCAAAGAAAAAGAAAATGCAATTCGTTGGGGGAACGGGTTACACGATGAATCATCCCCCTATTAAGAAACCAAAGTAATAATAATGATACGAAAATCAAAAGGAGAAGGAAAGGCAATTCTAGGCCGATGGGAAAATGAAAAAAGAATTTCCCGAAAAAAAGGATGGGACCTGGAAATGGAAAACAAACCTACTATAATACGAATCCTCTTCTCGGGGATCATAATGTCAAGTTGCTTTCTTACTCGAAAGTACTAAATAGATAGGCACTTGGGCCAGGTACAATTGAACGAAAAGAAGCAAACTACCGTTGTTTTAGGAGGTATGGGAGGGCGGAGACCGATCGATAGAAGTGTCTTTTCTTGGCTATCCGGATTTATTGGATCATTCCTTCCTGTGACGCCTTTTCCCCCATCCATCTCCTACGCTACGCATGGAGTTAGTACAGTCTATGACTCGGTCCTGGGACTCCTTCTTTCTATGTATAGACATAAGGAGGTTCTGCTTTCTATTTATAGCTACTAGATCGTAGTATTTCCTAAGAAAAAAGGATACGCGAAACGTAGTTCCAATACCTCTGATGTGGTCCACCCTAAGAGCAAGCCAAAATTCTAGGTGAATGAAAGGGCAACTGCAGTTCAGCCTTTGATTGACTTCAACACAACTTACCCTTTAGGGTAATAGGATGCCACTACTTTCCCTTTCATCATTCAAGTTGGATAAAAAGATAGGAATAGGGATTTTCTTCTTGATCCAATCGGTACTCTTCTCGTGAATTGAGGGGTGGCCAAAACACCTTGTACCTTTCCCAATACTTGACCTTCGATGCAATTGTTTACCTTTCTAGTTTTGACGATGGAATGAATCTACTTTTGACTTGTCCTCCATATGCAATAGTTTGATTGTCAGGTTTCAAGAATGCTGGAAGAGAAGGGAAACCTCAGAGGCAGAAGGTAGAAAAACGATTTCATCATCTTATGGAAGGCATTTCCGTTTTGGTAGACCATTGGGGCAGAAGGAACACTCACCGTAGGCAATTCGTAACTCTATAGATGCAAACCTTTGAGGTAGGCATTGACCATTTGGTACTGTCACTAGTTCGGCATACTATAGAAACCCTTTGGTATAGGTAGACGTGAAGCTACATCAAAAATTGTCATTCTATAGATAGCTTAAGTTTGATACCTTCACAAATCCCCATCGTTGACCGAGATGGAGGTAATCTAACCATTGGAATATTTCCTTTCTGAAACCTGCTATCTTTCCACTTCTATCGGCTCACAACTTTTGGATCAATTCTGCGATAAGGCTGGATGGCCAAGGCGCCCTTTCGAGACTAGGACTCTCACGTGGGTAAGATTCGGAAAACAGAAAAGCTAACCTGAATTCCTGCTTATCCCTAGGCTGCTGCTCTGTACTGCCTTCCCTCAAGTCGGTATCTTCTTCCATCATGAAAGTCGGTAAGCAATCTAGTCGGCAACAAGGAAATCAGGAACTCAAACTAATAGCTTCCTTGGTCTCTGAACAGAGCACTACACTAGATGAGGGAATTAATGGATGTGGACCTTTTAGGGGAAGAATGCCACAACCCTTCCTTCCGATACTTTGGGCCTTACAAGATTCTAGCACGTGTTGGTGCTGTTCCATATTAACACCGGGAGATACCTTCAACTTCTCAAGTGCACCCTGTATTTTTCACGTCTCTAAGCTTCGACGTGTTGTTCCCCCGCCCACTGTCTCAGGTATCCTCTCGTTTACCATCTGAGACTGACAATCCCTCTGTCCCTATGCAAGTTTTGGTGAGTCATTGGTATAAGTAATAAAGGGAGATCAAGTCCTGGAATAGGGCTTGATTCGCTGGTCCGAGTCGATGGCACTGGACAATACTTGGGAGGACCTCATCGACCTGAAGACTCGTTTTCCTTATGCACCGGCTTGGGGTCAAGCGCTTTCTCAAGGAAGGGGGAATGTTAGCGCTTCTACTTCGAATACTCGTGCCCCGATTAAAACACAAGACGATGTCGGCCCATGAGCCAGACCGAGGAAGAATATGAAGTCCAATTTCCTCAACCGCGCACACGGATAATACGCGAGACAGTTTCTGAGGGATAGAAGTCTTGATCAGGCCAAGCCGGCATAACAGTTAGTAGTTCACATTACTTTCTCTTCCGAAGCGCGCACATTCGAGTTCAGTATGGATGCACTGAGCGCTTAAGACCACTCGCTAGATGATATGGTCAATCATACTCCAGAGTGGGGACAGCATAACAATAACATTCTCTCTTTAGATTCGAGATGTATTGATTGAGACGTGCCTCACTCTAGTGAGGATTTGAGCTCCCCGATAGACGTAGGGCCCACTCGGTACACTGTCATTGTTTAGGGGGGTTCTTAATTATAGCATGAAAGTCCGAGTTGGAGGAATGATATTGGGCTTGAGAAGTGAGCAAGGAACCTGACATAACATTCCTATGGTTCCTTTGTCCCGGTCTTGCACCACTCTCATATCCATCAATCAATTTCATAGATAGTTACTATGGTTGTTTCTTCCTCCATTCACTAAAGCAAATGGAGCCTTTCCCTCCTCGAGTCAGCAAGCCAACTCGAGCGTTTTACCCTCGTGTCACTAGCGCAACACGAGCCATTGAAAAAAAAGTCTTGGAACTGAAGAGAAATCCATCTCTATACAAACTCTTTATGTTCTTGATATTGATTGAGTTACGAGAATGAAGAAGCGTAGCACACCTTTTCTCTCAATTCAAGATTCCATTCAATAAGTGCATCAAGTATTTCGTATAGAAAGAAAAGGAACCACTTCTCTTCTCTTAAGTATATGAAAAATAGCTTTTTTGTCCCTTTCGTCCAGAGGTTAGGACATCGTCTTTTCATGTCGAAGACACGGGTTCGATTCCCGTAAGGGATAGGTACTTATTCCCAGCCGGCGGTATCAAGAACCCGGATAGTCAGTAGGAAACTCCAATCTGCAAGTGGAACAACGAGTTTAGAAGGCACGTTCTTGAAAGAGCAGGCTGACTATGAAACTCATATAAGGCTCGCGATCGGGTGCATTGTTGACTCGGGGGCGGTTCCATAGGCGGCTACTCTAAGACGGATCAAGTTGGGCTATATATTATGGCAAGTTGACCCTACTTTCCAATTTCGTAGATAGAACAGTTCTAGTAGAAGGTTAACCCGGCCTTCCTAAGAGTACTAGGTTAAAGGGGAGACCTCTAAAGCCTAGAAAGAACTATCCTATCCCTTTAGGAATCCAAAAGCGCCGTATCTGTGGATCACTGATGGCTATACCCAATGAGCAAAGTAGAAAGAGCCTAGGAAAATGCATCTTCTCCCTATTCAGTCAGCAGTTGTCCATCGACTAGTCTTACTTACCGCACCGCCCGGTGAAAAGGGATTTATCAGTGATAGACCCACGAGAGCGTGTGTGCCAGTGACAAAAGAAGTGCGAGACGATCTGGGAAGTGAGGGATGCCCTTCCTGGGTATCACGAGTGGCGAGGTAGGTATGGCTGGAGGAAAAGCAAGGCAACAGGGTGCTAGGTTTAAGCAAGTATTATCCGTCCGATCATTGGAATCGGCTTAGCCGAAAAAGGCAGATCTGGTTTCACTAGTAGGAAGAACACCCTTCTAAGGTGAAGGTATTCCATTTCTAAGAAGGAAGTTCTATATATTCGAACTAGAGAGAAGCTCTAAAATGGAAATCGAAAAGGAACCCCTTGTCCGTCCAGGTACTCACCCCGCCGGAACTCGCAATCAAACATAGGGTTGGCAAACTAGGAAGGCACAGAAAAGAAGGCAGTTGCGAAGGCGAGCAAGGTATTTTTGAATTTCCTCAAATTGATTCATCAATGAAGTAGTTGAATTGAAGTAAATGTGCCTACGAAAGAAGAGTTTTCGATATGGATATGCGAACAGGAAGAAAGCAAGCATATATTACTATTGCATTGGCAACGAACACCGTCAAACAAAGATAGGTGTTGAGGAGGAAGACCTGGATAGGGAGCCGGTTACGAATAAACCTGGGACTAGGAAACCCCGAACTAAGAATGGAAACACTTTTTCAAGCAGGGGTAAACGGATCTGGTTAGGAAGCCGGAGATGGAAGAGAGGGTGTCGTGTCGGATCTTCAATCAGGGGAAACAACGGATGCTCGGGATAAAGCTGGACTTCGATTGGTTTGTAATGGATATGAGCTTTCCCTGAATAAGATCAAAATATGCTTCCTAAAACAGCATGTGCACTGGTGCGCCGAGTACATAGCATAGCGTATATCAAGTATCCAACGCCTTCCGAATAAGGAATGGAAGCCGACTTAATAAAACTACATCTTGCTGATGTAGGTGTAGACAGGTATTCTAAAAGGAGTGACAATATTGGGTGTAAGGATTCTTCTATGCAAACATTGACCACTCGTATGGTAGCCTCACAACCATCTACAAGGGAGACTTCCACCTCAACCTGAAGTTCACCCACGTGGAGCCTTTACTAGTCGGAGTGGTAAGACTACAACCGATCCTCTTCCCCAATGCCAGCGTTGTATGTACCACCTGCCTTCTACCCTAGCCGGCCAATACCTTCTCCGCAGGGACCTCAACAGTCCACTACTTCTGCTGCACAACCTAGTTCTTCTACACCAGCAGCTATTGCTCCTAATGATCCATCATCAATCTGCTTCACCTGTCAACCCGAAGCTGCCATTTCCAGAACGGTTTGTGAAGTCAACTGAAGACAAGCAGATTGCAAAGTTTCTGGATATGATGATAGATATGCAGATTACCACCCCCATCCTTGATGGTGTCTTACAGGTGCCGATGTATACACAGTTCTTTAAGGACCAGCTCGCAAAGAAGCGAAACATTAACGAGACAGAACTGGTTACTCTTACTAAGGAATGTAGTGCACTCGTTCAAATAAGCTACCTCTCAACTTAGATGAGCCTGCCAGTTTCAGTATTCCATGCTTGATAGGAAGTCAAACTTTCCATGCTTTTTGTGGTCTTGGGTCTACTGTGATTCCCTTCACTGTCTACGAGCCACTACCATTGGGTGATGTACGGCCGACTAGCATCACTCTCCACCTTGCTGATCAGGATCCGGCAGACATTTTGGGTGATATCCCTGCGATAGTTGGTAACTTCGCATTTCTAGTTGATTTTGTTGTCTTGGAGATGTAGGATAAGAGCTTTCCTATTATTATTTTTTGGGGAGACCTTTTCTAGCTACTGCAGGGGCTGTCATCGATGTGAAAGATGCTAAGCTCACGCTTCAATTTGGTGAGGAGAAAGTCTCATTTGACATTAGGTATATCTTCCAACTCACCTTCCTCACTGTCCAGACCATAGTAAGCAATATGAAACGAGTCACTTAAGCCCTAGTAAAAGGCTACTCTTTGAATCCCCTCTTTAAGGCATATAAAATTAGTACTCTTCCTGAGCTAGCTTAAGCATATCTAGAGCGAGTGAGTTTCCCTCCATCAAGTTCTAAGCGATCAAATAAGGTCCTTGCTCTCGAGCCAATGCCAATACCAATAGAGAGGGTCTAAACGAAGGATTCAAAGGAGGTTACTGGTTAAGGGCTTCTCTAGTGCTTCCAGGTATGCTTCTAACTTCACCTCACGCCATAAACGGAATCCCTATCATGAGCGCAACTGTATTTACAAGTTCAGTAGCCTGAGTGAGCTTTCTCCTCAATATGGATGTGGTGATTGTTCATAAACTCCTTGAAAATCAGACAGACTTATTATCAGTGCTCCAAGCTCCATGTGTTCTAGGGCTAAGACTACGTTGGTGTAGGCTCCCCTTATCCTTCCTCTGGCATTCGCCGATCGATTTCTAAATGAGTGGAATTTCGATTCTCTAACTGCTCAAATAGCAATGGTTTCCTATTCCGCATTGACCCTAGGATTGGCGGCTTGGCTTAAAGAATATGGGATTCTCTTTCCGGTGGAAAATTGCATCTGAAAATGAGACTGAGGCCTACTTTTCGAATTGTCAGAGGCTATGAGATCCACTTTCTTTTGGAAAGGAGAAGGGAGAAGCAGCATTTCAACTGTGTGAGGATGGACTCTAGACCCACTCGTTCTGATTCTGTGATTGCAATTTCTCAAAATGGATCATAAAGTTGATCCTGTTTACTAACTCACTCTCGAAGTAGAAGTACCGGACCAGGTAACCAGAAGATAAGGCCACTCGGCAAGACTGGACTAGTTTAACACGGCTATCTAGTGGAACACTATATATATAGGACTTGTAGAGCTTGAAAAAGCTTGTTTTGGTCTTTTTTTCTATTTTCTGGGCACTGAACTTCATAGACAGACTTACCAACTGATGAGCCAAAGTAGCAAATTTCTTCTTCCTGGGAGGGGCGGACTCTACGTTGGTAGATCGAACTTTCATTTCTTCCTTCCATTTCATCTGTTCAAGTAGTCTCCTTTTCAAGTAGATACGCTTTGATACCAGACTGGTGTGCATTCTATGCTTACCTAGCGAGCGAAGGAGCGAGCCAATTCCTCTGTTTCGGTAGAGCCAATTCCTTTGAAGAATTGTTTACTTTCTTGTCTTTCCTCCAGTGAATAGAGTGGAAGACCAGGTATCTTCGTAGTTGGCTCTGGAATGATTGCTTGCAGGATTTCATATTTTCTAGTGATCAGCTTAGTTGGAAGAGATAGATAGGAGAAGCGAATGCCAGATGCGCGGTGTGCCAATCAATCCAATTTCGTGAGATCGAGTCAAGATAAGAAGGAAAAATTCTTTGGAGTAAAGTCGCCTGGAAGAAAGAATAGGAATTGATCTACCTATAGTATAGATAGAGTGTCAGATGAAATGCTTGACAAGGCAAGGAAACAGAACTTCCACATCCTCTGTTCACACTACCTGGATTGGAATTGGTTCTATCGAGATATACCGACTTGAAACAGGAATTTCTTGGTAACTACTGCTTCTTTGAAGCAAGTGCTTTCGGGTTGGCTCTTTTGATATGTGTATTTGCTACCCATACGGAACAATTTCATTGATGAAAGATGGATGGCTATTCTCCACATTTGCCAGCACAGTGCACTTTTTCTTCTATTTCGTGATTCCTTTCTTTCTGTCGCCATTTGAAAATGGATTTCTCCTCCTGGTTTTAGTCACACACGTCTTTTCCACCTAGGAAGGATGCCCCTACGATCATTCCATGCTCTGCCTTCGCCCGAGCGGTCCCCAGGGAAGGAAGCCAATAATGGGAGTGTCAGGGCGGAACTTCATTAATGAAAGGATTTGCACTGCCCCATCGTGCCGCAGGGACGAACTTCAATAGCCCATCATAGCACTCTCAGTCAGGGGGTTAGGGAACTCTTGAAGATATCGCTAGAATAACATTTCTTTTTCATAAGTTTCAGTGGACGCAGAGCCAACAAGTGCAGTTTTTCAGCGTAAGGTCAGGTTACAGAAAGGCCTATTTTGATAAGCAAGGCATTGCAAACAAATAGGTAGAGCAGAGAGCTAACCTAAGGAGCGAGCTTGTTGTAGTTGGTCTAAAGGGGGAAATAAAGGACTGTCCCGCTACTTCTTCCTTGATTCCCGGGAAAGAAGGAAGACCGAGGGTAACTAACTCTTCCTTCTGAAAAATCTATATCCCAGCTCATTTTCATCGAGCCTTCCCCCCGTTTGGAGTATAGCCAAGTGGTAAGGCATCGGTTTTTGGTACCGGCATGCAAAGGTTCGAATCCTTTTACTCCAGAGCATACTTATTCTAGAAAATAGAAAAAGAAAAAGAAAGTCTCATCCCTAATAAATAAATGAAAGTAGATTTACATTATTTTTGTATTTCTAGGGGGAATGTTGAGGCAAACTTACGATGCTGACAAGCTGGTTAGGTGCCGAGTTGGATTAGACATCGCAGGTTTCAGTTTAAGAATTGGGAAGAGGTTAAGAACCTAGTGGAATCCACTGCGAGGGGAAGTGCTAAAGTGAAGAAAAGCCCCAATTTTGGAGATGATTGCATAATTGGAGAGTAGAATTGGAGCAAAGCCGTGATCTGGTAGGCGACTGGTACAAGTGCTAGACTGGAGCTAGACAAGAAGCGTTGAGCAGGAACTTGAGCAATTCAAGAAACCTTAGAAGAAACTGGATATGTGGCAACAAGAAGGGCTTAGCCAGAATCTTGAAACAGGTATGATACCAGCACATATCAGCCTGATGTGATGTACCTGAATTCATTCATGTTCTGTGGAGTCTTTCTTTTAATATTCTTATTTTTTCTCAGTTTAATTCGGAAGCAAATGCGGTTTCAAGATGAACTCAACCTCGAAAAGGAATTCAATTAGCTGTGCAGTTAGCCCTTTTATCTTTAATAATTGGTTGAAATGGATATTGCCTGTCACTTGAAAATAAGGTTGTTTCATTTAGAATTCAGCACGTTTCTTAGAAAATTGTTGTTAAACAGGTTGACGTTCCACTGGGAATGGAATAACAAAGGCTTTTGGCAGTTTGTGGATCGAGATGTGATTCGCTTTTTGAGTAATAGTTTCTTTCATTTGGTGTGCTCTTCCTGGAACCGGTAATAGGAAAAATTTGGTGTATTCTACTTTGTTGTTATGGTATTTACAATCCTTGAATTGTTTGAACCTGACTCTCATTATCTGTCTTCATGGTCTTGAGGGTATTTTGGATATCGTGGAGGTAACTGACGATGAATTCATCTCTTGCCTCACCGATCTGAACACGGAGTTTCCGAAGCTACAAGAGTGCTTGGTTAAACGGTGCTATTAAGTTTCAACTGTCTTTAAACTTACTACTTCAAGTGCAATTATCAACTCCTTGCAAAATTGTTGGATTTCTCATCTACAAAAGGCAACTCTGGTATTCAAGGAAACAGATAATTAGGTTCCACTCACTACGTCAACTAAAGCAATTGCATCTGGAGTACTTACCAGGGAAAATAGAATAAATAATGACGTAGTACGAGGGGATTCTTTTTCTCACTATTGCCATCCTGTGTTCAGTTCCAATTTCGTAGTAGGAGACAGACTCAAAGTCAATAGATTCCTGTCCTTTTCTATAGAAATAGGCTTGGTCAAGTGCTTAAAAAAGAGGTGACCCGAATGATTTCAATGAATTGCTATTTGGTCAGATTGGAATAATTGGATTCGAAAGGAAAGAAAGACTGTGAACGAAGAGGCCGCCCATGATCGATTGGATTTGGCAAATAAAGTAGAGGGCCCACCCGTGTCACCACCAGTCCATCGAACTAGCTATAGATCGCTAACTCTCTTGTTGACGCCCGGAACTTATGTACGAGTTAAGAATGAATTGTTCCCGAGTAGAGAGGGCAGGATAAGGATTCAGTAAGAAGGAGAGTCTACTTATGGAAATGCCATCCTCTCTTTCCTCAGTAACGGAGTGACTAGCTACCCCGACTTTTTATTCCAGTTCCATTCTTACTGGTGAAGGAGTCCAAAGTGCATCTTCCAACTCCCTAACTTCGTCTTCCATGAAGTTCGGGATACCCCTCACGTGCCGCTGCCCGTGAGACTCACCTTTGTACACTTTGCGCACCACTTCGACTAGACCCTGCTACTACCTCGTATCCAAATACCTGTGATCTAGCTCATTCTTTTTTAAGCCCTGCAAGCCTAATAGAACCTTGTTTCCTGGGCCAAGTTAGCCTATAAGTAAGTAGGGCTGAAGACAATTTGTTTGTTAGTTTTTCAATCTTCTTCCTTCTATGCTTAGAGTAAGTGGAAATGACCTCCTTGATCAGCAAGTAAGCGAGCGGTAGTTCAGTCTCCGACAAGTGAGGCCGAATAGCCCCAGGTGTCCTTTTCCTTCTAAACTAGCTGCTCTCGCTTGACTCTTCTAGTGAGCAAGCAAACTGGTCGGGGAACAGGGTCGGATCAAAGTAAGGAATGGGAATAGCACTCACTCGTTGAAGGTAAGCCAGAAACAGGGGTTGTCCTCTCCCTTACTTAAGTCCTAGTCCATCTTTTCGTGCCCCAAAGGGGAAGTCAAGCAATAATGAGGGAACTTGACCCACACCTGACGAAAGAGTTTGGTAGGTCGAAGGAAGCAGAAGCAAAACCTGCTTTCTTTCTGTCCCAACCTCCAAGGGTTCCTCCCTGTATGACATAGTCCATTGGATTGGGGCAATGGTACGCACCTATGTTTGGTGTCCCCTCTCTCACTTCCTCGTCAGATCCTGGTCCCAAAGGGCAATACATTGAGTCGGAAAGACGGGGGGCTTTCGTAAATTCCATTCTGTAGCCGAACTAGCCCGTGGATCAGCTCTCATAGTGGGAGAATCAGAGTCAAGTTAGGCGCAAAAGAGGGGGTTGACATCATTCGTCGTGATTGGATCAATCAGACTCCCCCACAGGAAATGCCAAGGGGCGCCCTTTCTCATTATCATCTACCGCCCATTTCTTCATCATCTGCTGCTGCCTTAAGTGCGTAAAGTAGGCTCAGCTTCTTAGGTTTCTAAATATCTTGTAGTAGCCGAAGGTAGTGCAGTCCGCTTGTTAGATTGAATTGAATCTTATATATCCTACGTAGCTAAAGAGAAAATCATAATATTCTAAGTGGACCTCTCAAAGGTATAAATAAGTAGACATTAGTCTTACTGGTTCGGTCTTTTTCTTTTTTTGTTATGATGCCCACATTTCATACTTCTCAATTCTTATTTATTCAAGGGTTCGTATGTACTGAGTGACTCTAGGTCTATTCAGATGCAGCTTCAAGAGAGCTTTATTCGGCCTTTGTACGATCGTTTTCCCTTCCTGTCTATCTCCTTCGGTCAGGTAGTTCTGCTTCCGATGCCGGAGGAGCAGGGTGGGATAGAAGGGTAGTTTCTGAGTTCGAGATGTCTGAGCTTGGAGGTTCCGCTTCTCTAGTGTGATAATAAAGCAACAAGCAACGCCGCTCCCGTGCGCTCATCCCTTGCTTGTTCTTGAGCGCTAGTCATTCATCCCTAGCTGGGTTCTTGGGATATCTTGATTCTCTTTATGATGATGTAAGGGTCGGTAACAATGAATAAGGAATCGATCGGAAGTTCGCGCCAATCGATCTTCTGTAGGAGTAGGAGGTAGCGCGAATCCCCTCTTTCTTCGTTTAGAAGAGTGCTGGACCTCCACAAAGTCAAACCATAGAACACAGCTCCTTTCGGTCGAACCCTAGGAAAGACGACTTTACCTTTTTCGTAGATAGTCTGAGTTCGAGCTACTGTAGTCTCCCCCGTTGACCTTCTTTTTTAGATAGAATCCTCAATGAGTGGAAAGGACTCCCAGACTTGCTCCACAGTACTATACCATACAGAGCCGCGCCCTTGTGATATGATAAGAAGAAAAGGGGCCAGGCCGCCCTCTTTTCTTTTCCGCACCAAGCCTTCTTGTAAAATCGGGTGTATAGCTCAGTTGGTAGAGCATTGGGCTTTTAACCTAATGGTCACAGGTTCAAGTCCTGCTATACCCAAAACAAAACAAAACACTCTTGTATTCATAAGGATGCATAGTAGCCTTCAAAGAGCACTCTTTGGCCTTGAGAAAAGCACCTTTCTCATCAACTTCTCGACTTCGCTCGTTGTTTGAGGTAAGTATAAAGGAGATCAGACTGGCTCGGTCATTGATAAGCCGGCCTTCTCCTTATTCATTGGATAGGGCGCGGGGGAAAGTCAAGTCAAGCACTAGTTAGTTGGGGTGGGACGCACCAAAGTAGCGTTCGTTGCACTAGCGCCTTATCTTTTGAAGCTAAACAGAGCCTCGAAAGACGGAGTACGTCCAAAGTCATTGGCTGCCTTTTTGTAGTGCGCAAGTCAGAGTAAACTTCTTCTTCTGTTCTGCGAATCTACTAACGAGAACTGCCGTACAGTCCTATCTTTTTTTAAGAAAGATCGTAGATGAACATTTCGTTTCGTTACCTAAGTAGTTGAGTAATTCATTCCGAGGTAAACAAAGAGGTATTTCCTTTTCTCATTCAGTCCTTCTCTCCTTCCATCCCAGTAGGCCTATTCATGCTTTTTTGCTATCCATCTTGATCAAATAGAAGAAGGGGAAATTCAGACTAGGCAAAACACCTCAAAAAGTGAAAAAAAGATAAAACAACTTTCTTATTGTCAAGTAGTAAACCATAGTTCTCATCCTAGGAAACCATATCGATCATCGGTTCAGAGCTCCCAACTACGAAGCTCTTTTCTAGAGCTAGTCAACAATTCGTGGATCCATGGTTTGGATGAAGCTATGTACCCGGGTAGAGATGATTTGTCTCAAAGATGTTCCGCTCATCCAAGAATCTGAAACTTCATCTACATAAACTCATAAATAGCCCTTTCCTTTCTTTTCTTGACTTAAAAAGGTAATCAATCCTTTCTTTTCATCTTTTATCAAGTCTTCCTCTTCCTGATTGAGTCAATCAGGGATAGAAATTCGGATCAACTATGAGGAGTAGGGCTGCTGGGTAAGTGAATGAACACTGTCCTAGGCATTTCCAATAAGTTCAGTGAAGTGAGGGCGAAGCCTTTTTTGAGAGGGAAAATACACTCCAAATGATATTCCATAATGGAAGGAATGACTGGAAGATTTACTGGAAGAAAAAAATATGAGACTTTTCTAGTCGTAGGAAGGGCTACCTATCTAGTTTCGTGCTTCGGGCGTACCAGATTCAATAGGCTAGGTTATAGCTGACAGATTTCTTTAAGAACTAGCCGCCTATAAGCCTCGCTAGTAGTATTCCTGCCCAGTGCCGGAGTAGTGACTCACAGGGTAAGTTCTCCTCGATGCATTTCCAACACTCTCTTTTTCTACGTACACTTTTGATTCCTCAGTAGGTAGGGACAACGTTCGAGATCTCATCCGACCGTCTATTTCTCACTGATTGGGAGATTGGATTGGAATCCGAGGAGAACTGATTGGATGTCATGGAACGAATGGGGCACTATGTTGGTTACCCACTGCTAGCCTAGAGGAGATTTCTCTATTTGTTGAAAGTGGAAAGGAGTGATATTTGAATCGGAAAGTTGGGCTCGTTCACTCACACCTTTCTTTGATTATCGATGACTTGGCTTCTTGCTCAAGTAAGCACCCGGCATACCAATTCATTATCCTTGGGGCTCGGCTCGCTCCTTCCTATCTACGTTATTCTTTCTTTGTTACTCTCGTAATGACGTTCCGAAAGAAATCAAGGTTACCAGGTCACAGCTCTGATTCTTCTTCCCTTATAGAACCTTCCCGCAAGAAATCAGTGGAAGTGGGTCCGCCCCTACAACTCATCAAATCTGCCTTCTTTTCTGTTCTGCGCTGTACATATTCTCAAGTTATGAGAAAGAATGGATTTGAATGCAATTTTGAATTAACAAAATAAACGAATGAAGAATATTTTTACCTCTTATCTGATAAGCAATCAAAGCATTTGAACTGCTCAATGAACAATAAAGAAAGAGCTAAGGTAAAAAAAGTATATGTGTTACTAATAGTAAACCATTTTTATTTGGAGTTTGCTTTCAGCTGAACATGTTATAACTACAAATGAGGTGAGGCTTGATTAGGTGGCTTTGCAAGAACTAGGGAGGAACACAAGTTATGTACTTTAGGCTAAACATATGAATTTAGAAGATCAACTTTTCCAATTGGACATAAACAAAAGCAACCAATAATATATATATATATATATATAAACTTCCATAATATTTTCTCTATGGTGAAGTAATTTCATCGATAACCACTAAACGATTAAGTAGCGATGTATGCAAAGCTAGACAACAAACATTTCATAATACACTCGTTCTGCATATCTTTAGGATAAAAGAAAAAACTGCGAAAAAATCCGTTTTCCTAAATAAAAAGATCTAGAAATCTATTTTGTATGGTTCTTATTTCGTTGAAAACGTTTCCATGAGACTTTCTTTCATTGAAGAAGTCCATGACTTGTTCTAGGTGATATGAGGTTGAACAGGCTTTAGAAAAAATGCAAAGAAGGGTACATGAGGGTGGAATAAAAATAAAAAAGATGACCCCTTCTTTCTTCCTGAGCATTACCGATAAATATTCATTCTTTATATGTTAGGTTGGGTTTCAGATGTATATCATTTATTATATGAAACCAAAAAGAAGAAATGACAAGAAAGTTGTATATAGATGGAGGAATAAATTATGATGTGGAAAACAAGGCAGGGGTTCAAATACTGTCATCCCTACCTATTACTTCTCCTATGGGCAGTAATGAGGGATCAATTGAGATCGATTCAAATTGGACAAAATTCAGAGTTTCATTTTTCTATATGCATGCGGTACAAAAATCATCCTTTTCTTTACTGCTTTATCTCCCGGAAAGCGCTCTTAGTTCAGTTCGGTAGAACGTGTGTCTCCAAAACCCAATGTCGTAGGTTCAAATCCTACAGAGCGTGATTCTGTTCTTGTTATGTAGAATCAAAAAAAAAGAACTTATATAAATATAAGAAAATGAGACAGTAATGAGGTCCATATCGTCATCGTAATAAAAAGAAAGATCTGCAAGCATTCTTTATGGGAGTCGGGGCTTTCTGATTTGAAGTTGCTGGAAAAGGACCTCTGTGATCGGTTCATCATTAGTCGTTTTTTTAAGGTAAGTAGGCAGGGGTGTCTTGATCGAAACCGAACTTCAATTCCACCCAGCTCAGATTCTATGCAGCAGTGGGGAATACTTGTTTATACTTTTATGAGAATTCCATTTCTTCCTTCCGCACCCCAATTCTTTCCCAGCAGTTGAAAATTGATATGAGATCTTGAACCCAGGGGGCTCCTATGTTCTGGGTAGAGGCATTGATGCGGGCTATTAGAATAAGGTGGTAAGGTCCAGGCATCTTCAAACCCCACATATGCCCTCTTTGATCTAGTAAGGGGAATGAAAGAAACAGGAATGTTGCACAGTAAAGTGTCAGCACTCATCCCCAAACTCCATAGGCCCCGCAATAGAAAGAGTTTACTTCGGTGCCGGAGAGCCGAAACCGCTAACCGAAACAAGACATATTCACTTTGACCACAGCCACCCGCACTTGCCTACCCGACTGGCTATTTTAGCAAAGGGGATCCAGATTATTTCAGAACTCCAACTGAATGATGCTATACTCGAATCTGATTCTGCTACAGCTTGACAAGGACCTGTGAAAATGCTGATATCTCGAATACCTATCTTATTAAAATGGGGTAGCTTTACTGAAGTACTGCAAGAAAAGTATGGAAAAAAGCATAGGAAGAGATGAAACACTAGCATCTCCACTTGGCCCTTCTAGCATAATCACTTACACCCTACTTGCCTACTCGGATTACTGAAGGCAACCTATTTGAAATTCAATACCGGCCTACTCAATCCTTTCCCTTTCCGCGTCTCCACATTGAAAAGGGGGGTCCCCCTGCTAGCTAGATATGGTGGGGTGCTTTCTCTTGATCTGAGTCTCCATTCTGAGATGGCAAACCCGGCTATAAGGGGATAGCAGATCCCGTGCATAAGATGCTGCCTGGCTGCTTCAATAATAAGCAAATGGATAGCGCTCTGCCTACAGAAACCAAACCTATTGTTTGCAGCCCTTCCTTACAAAGAGCTAAGGGAATTCCGACCCAACGTCTATAAAGAGAAATAACAAAAAGTAGAGTAGGGAGGACAGACCGGTACACAGGCACAACATCGTGCAAAGAAAATGAAAAGTAGGGTCTTCAATCTGAATGATAATTATTCTTTATTTCCATGACCCGCACTATACGCAACGAAATAAACTCCCAGGCTTCCTACCAGCTACCTATTTCTCACTCACAAGAGCTTCGACCTTGCTTATACTTGAATTTCTCTTGCCTTCATTCCTATAAGAGAAAAGCTTTCCTACCCTTAAGATAAGAGCGGCATCCCACCTGGAGTAAGGTGACTCGAGCAACCCTAACCCAACTCCAAGCCGTAGTGTTCAATCCCAACCAGATTACTTCGATTTGCTTCCGATGCTCCGTCTCAGGCCGACCAGTAGAGCTTGACTCCTGCATGAAACAATGAATCCAGGGTCAAACGAAGATACTTGTTAGCCTAGCCCCATGTGTATCCGTAGCCTTCCCTGTTTTGAGAATCTCATATTTCTTCATAGCACGTGTGTCCTTCATATGTTCCGTCGCCTGTTCCTGGATAAGTAGATTTTCTACCAACCAAGTAGAATCAGCCTGAGAATAAGCAGCTGAGAATGCGGGGCACCCTGCTTTTGTCCTCTGCCCGTCTCATCGCCTTATGAGCAGTCAAAATATACGTTTTGCTTACTATCACGTGGTCCGCCTCCTCACTCAACTTCAGAATCAAACCACCTTCCGGCTTCGTACTACTACTACCTCCTGGGTCATCGTTCTTTCCATTGCTTCATTGTCCTCAGCTCATCGAATTCAGAACCTAGAGAAAAGAATTGAAGTTAAGATCTTCCAAATCTTTCTTCAACCAAGTCGTGTGCATCATGGCTTTCTTGTTATTCCTTTATTTTCCTGCCTATTACTGACATGCCTAGCCTTATCCGCTTGCTGGTGCTTTGCTATCCAAACTACCATTGCTAACTCTGAAGAAAGGTCTGCCTCGTGCTTCTTCACTTATTCAATGCTTTCTCTGGCATCCTACAACTCCCTTACATCCCTATGTCGGCTATCCACCCTTCTTTACCAAGTGACCAGAATCCCCTATCCCTAGCTATCCAGATGCCTCCTCTCTTAAACCAAGGCATACTCTACTGGCTTTCCCGTGGAAGTTTTAGAAGGCGGTTAGGTTAAAGATAAAGTGGTTGAGCAGTGAGAAGTGCACCGGAAGTGTACTTCGAGCGAAGGGGAAGCTAGCGTGAAAGGTGATAACAATAATAAGAATCTTTCATCCAAAAATTCAGAATTGGTAATGTGGATTTTATTCCATGCAGCATTTTTCTTTTGAGAAAGGAAAAGGGGCAAGAGTTTTCTGTTGTAAAAGGTACCACGTCACTCTGTATACTAGTATTCTAGCTTATGGTTCCTTTCATTTCCCTTTCTTGCTTAAAGGTAATAATTTATTCATGATATCTCCATGCTTTCATCAAAGCTAACTATAGAATCCGAATCCCCTTTCGGCTTGTAGGATGCCAGTACTGGATCTATGGATACTGAATAGAAGGAAGAGGAGCAAAGAAAGAAATAAGAGAAAAAAGGTTTATGACTGAACTGATAAACAAAAAGTTTTGGGATCCCTTCCTTCTCTTTACTTCACAGAGCACTAGTATAGGTATCTATATTCCCTATAGTCCTAGGATTTTTGTAAGATAAGTGGGTCAATTTAGAAAAAAAGCGGAACCCTTGAATTTGAAAGAGTTATGCAAGATCCTGCTCCATAGGAAGAGGTGAAGTTCCCTTTTCTTTTCCCAGGGAAACGGTACCAGCATTCCCGTGAGCTTTTCCTATCCCATTGCTCTCTATTCTCTAATTCCCTCAATCCAAGTTTATATACCCTCTGATTTGGGTATCCATCTTTTCTGCATTTGCCCTTTTCCCTTGTTTTCTCTACTTCCCATTGGAGTGTACATATATTAGATATGGGATCTATTTTCATCAACCAGCAGCAGGAAAGCTAGCACATTTACCTTAATCCATTTCCCTTGAGGATCACATTTATCTACCGATAAGTTTGATGACTTCTCACTGTGATGGCTTCATAACATACTTTGCAAACCTAGTAAGGGATTTTGTACCTTAATGTAGTGAAAGGTGCACATCCATCCGATCCCTAATCTAGCTCTCTGTGCAGAAACCCATTGGCAAAGAAACGGGTTGATTCTTCAGTTCAAGTGATGGTGGGGGATCAAGAAGAGTGGCTATGTGGGGTTTGAACTTGGACACAGGATTAGCTTAATTTGGATAGTTCATTTTATCACTCCACTGGGCCCTTGGCCTTTCTCCCTATGTGGATGGATGATAAGAAAAATGCCAATCGAACCAAGTAAGGGCTCCGCGTGAAGCATATTATGTAGATCTAGCTGACAATAATAACTGAGATCCTATGCAAATAACGCATTAGCGACCCCTTGGATAGACAATTCATGCTACTCGACTCACCATCACCCTTTAGAGACATTCGACGAAAAGCAAGCTTACCAATAAGAAACAGCTGGCAGTATCTTCTATATCTTCTATAATGAATATAATGTGCACACCTGGCTTTAACCAGATAAAATCTAGTACAGCGGGAAGGATGTCATATTTCTGGTCCACTACTGAGACTCTATGAGGGCTTTAGGTGAGGAACTACTTATCTCCCGAGGCACCCTTCTCCTGAGTCCTACCTAGCTCAAGTTTAAGAATGTGCATAGCCCCAAGGATAGGTAGAGTGGGATCTTGTTCTGTTTAGTGCCGCCTCTTCCTCGGCCATTCAAGAAAGGGATTTGCTTCTTCTTACAGGTCCTTGAGAAAAAGAAGAAAGATAGGAAAGGAATTAGGGCGTTGCCGAAGGCAATGGTCCAGCTTGTGTGAATGGATTTCATTGTTTTTTTAGATTCCACTATTTGTTCGATAGCAAGCAAACTCTCCCAATTTAGGACCTTCAGTGATCTTACAACGAACATTGTAAATGACAATCAACTCCAGCGAAATAGAAGATCTACGGGTCACCATAGTCTTCTGATACACAAATAGGATTCCGCACTCTTAAACAAGAGGTTGCCACTTAGCATAAGGAAAGGGAAGAGTAAGGCCAGCATTGACTAGAGCTACTGATATCTTGGGACACTATGTGAAATAGCTACGATATGCTTGCTATTCTGGGAAGATAAGTCATGCCTTAGGAAACTAGTCATGTTATGATCGAATTGGAATGTGCGGGCTTTGTGACTACCACTGATTGGAGGATCAAGAAGCCTACTAGTTCACTCTTCCTGCGATATCTGATCAATCGCTCCTACCGGTTGTACAGATTCTATCACTGGCTTTAGGTTATTCCTTCTCAGACCTGATGTCTCCATCACTACTAATAAGGAAGGCCACTTTCTTTTGTATCGGGCCTTCAAAACGCAACGCAGTAGAAACAGATAGCTGAGTAGAGAGTGCGGCCGAAGTATCCATAGCTTAGCGATTATGTTCTTATAGATAAGGATTAGACGGATGTAGACAACCAAGAAATCTAAGGTGAACCAATAGAAATAGAGTCTGGTGGAAGCGGTCATCCCGTGGGGAGAGACTCAAGAATATGATTATATGATGACTCCGCTGCGCTGCTCTGCTGACTAGCCATTTCCTCTTCTAAGTAAATAACCAGCTTTAGTTCATGCTCCTTGCTGGCATAACCATATTAAGCTGCATTGGATAAACAATCGAAACTCCGTAATTGTTAATAGTATGGTAGCGAAGTAGCCGGGGTTGCACGCGTCATCAGAATTCTAGTATAAGGAAGCGACGGGAAGGGAAAGGTGATTACAAAATACGGATACGTAAGGGCTGTGTTTATTGACTATCACAGGAAAATGGGAAGAATTTATCACACATGGTATCAGAGCTGATACCTTCACCCAAACCGTAGACGCCGGTGGTGAAGAAGGAGGTGAGGGCGCCTGCTTTGATTAGGCTTACTGTAAGTTTGTTTGAAGCTCCGGAGTCTAGTCTACCAATGGGTGCTATGGTGTGTCCTCCCCTCTAAGGTCTCGCTTGGATAATCGACTCTTATGACCCACATAGGAGAGGGTTTTTCCCAACCGTTCATGCCTCTCGGCTATTAAATAAAAGAGTGGGCTCTTTGAAGCTAGGTATTAAGCACAAGAAGGTATGGGAATATAGCGAGCACTTTCTTAAACCGAGATGTGAGACTACTAAAGAGGCAGGTAAAGTGGGAAGTGGGATTCATGATGCAAGCTTATGAAGAAAAAAAGAGATCTCATTAATGCTTCTAAAAATAGTTATAGCAATCCCTCGCCATCTGAGCCAGAACGAATCCCAGTCAAATCTCTAAATGCTTTTGGCATTCTTTTCCCTCGCATTTCCCTAATTCTTTTATTAATATGGGAATGGGAGCAAATGAGGAGGCATCGAGTCAAAGAAATGAATTGCTCTTTGGCTAGTGGAAATGGGGTTCTTGTCGTCAATGAAGTAACTGCTCTATTTGGAGAGTGGAGCCAGCCTCAAAGCCACCTTGGTTCTATAGTAATCTCTCAGCGTTTGAGTTGACTAATCCGATGGTACTTGAAGAAGAGTGAAACGATGAGATTTCCTTATAGGAGGAGAAAGGGATTCCTGTTGCTTTTGGGTGGGTCCAATCAAGGTACGAAAAAACTCTTTTCCCACGGCTCACTAATACAATCATATCTTACCATTCTTCTATCCTTCTTCATCACGGGACAGAAGCATAACGCTGATCTATGGACGAAGGAAGGTATCAGAAAATGCCTTATGACCTAGACCTAAACCAGGCTGATATTAAATAGAGGAGGAGTTCTTGTTACTACTTCTCGCTGGCACCAAAAGAAGTTTCGCCTGATTCGGACCTTTTTTGGTGGTCTGCCGAGGACAACACCTAAAAACAACCCTTGTGCCATGGAATATTCCCTTTTACGATTGGAGAACCTGGCTTTGATGACATTCCTGAGGAAGGTATTTCCCCTACTAGGCTCGTTGCTTCGCTTATTAAAGATCAGAGAAGCGAATGCCTCTCGTAATTGATTGAAAAGTGCTCACCTCTAGTTCCGACAGATGCCTGCCATGTACCATCCGTGGAGGAAGTAGTGGGTTATTGGAAGTATAGGATTATTTCTCAAGTGTCACCAAGGATACACCCCACTTACTAAATAGGCATGTGGATGCATCATCTGGCTCTATGCGATGAAAGCAATGGGAAATGAGATTCTGGGTTTGATTACTGGTACAAACAAGTTCAAAGCTAGCGAGAGCATAAAGAATGGTAGATTCCATTCAACTGGTAGGTCAAGCCCTTACCCATAACACTTATTCAAAATGGGCTATCCGAAAGAGGAGATCAATAATTCCACTATCAATATGGGTAGGCTGCTATATCTAGAAAGAGAAGATGAAACGTTTTGGATTATTAGCAAAGGTACTTATCTTATTACTCAGCTAGGCACTTACAAACCATTTTATTTACAAGTTCCACATGGGTCTGGTCAGGAAGACTCGGAATCATTCTCACGGCCACCCCACACGGGAGTGGCTTCTCAGCCAATCGATCATCACTTGCATACAAAAAAAAGCCCCTTTTCCAATGGAAACCTGGGGAAATACAGTTGCTCAATTCATTCGATTTCGAAATAGCGTATAAAGTGATTCTTGCAATTTCACTGCAGGCAGCGTAGCAATTCTCGCGGGAATCTCGGTCTTGTTTGGGCCGATTCCTTAACGAGTGCCTAGTCGAAAGCGCCCATAAAAAGAGTAAATCGTTTTTGGTATGGGTACGCTGGCCCCTACGAGGGGCGGTAAGCAAGGTAGAGACCAGGGAGCAGGACCGCGAAGGGTCTTCCCATCTCTTCTTGTTATTGTCTTTGTCCGAGATGCCCGGTTCACCAATTGATAATTCAAATCGAGATTGTGTGAAGTAAAGATCTTTTTCTTGAAAGCGGATTTCTCCCTTCAAAATATCATCCATCTAATTTGTTAAAGTATGGAATTCTCACCCAGAGCTGCGGAACTCACGACTCTATTAGAAAGTAGAATGACCAACTTTTACACGAATTTTCAAGTGGATGAGATCGGTCGAGTGGTCTCAGTTGGAGATGGGATTGCACGTGTTTATGGATTGAACAAGATTCAAGCAGGAGAAATGGTGGAATTTGCCAGCGGTGTGAAAGGAATCGCCTTAAATCTTGAGAATGAGAATGTAGGTATTGTTGTCTTTGGTAGTGATACCGCTATTAAAGAAGGAGATCTTGTCAAGCGCACTGGATCTATTGTGGATGTTCCTGCGGGAAAGGCCATGTTAGGCCGTGTGGTCAACGCCTTGGGAGTACCTATTGATGGAAAAGGGGCTCTAAGCGATCACGAACGAAGACGTGTCAAAGTGAAAGCCCCAGGGATTATTGAACGTAAATCTGTGCACGAACCCATGCAAACAGGCTTAAAAGCAGTGGATAGCCTGGTTCCTATAGGTCATGGTCAACGAGAACTTATAATCGGGGACAGACAAACTGGAAAAACTGCAATAGCTATCGATACTATATTAAACCAAAAGCAAATGAACTCATGGGGAACAAATGAGAGTGAGACATTGTATTGTGTCTATGTTGCGATTGGACAAAAACGCTCGACTGTGGCACAATTAGTTCAAATTCTTTCAGAAGCGAATGCTTTGGAATATTCCATTCTTGTAGCAGCCACCGTTTTGGATCCTGCTCCTCTGCAATTTCTGGCAACTGCTTGAAGATCCGCGCAACCTAGTGACGCAAAACACGGTGGACATGGTGGTCACAGCCACCTAAGATCTGGATGTCAGATCGACGAGGTAACCCAGGGCCATGTCGAGGAATAATAGGTCGATGGAGGGGTTCTGGTCATCGCCGTGCGGTCGATCGAGTGGTTAGTGAGGTGGTGGGAAGGAAGCATGATACAAAGAAGAAGGAATCTGGGCGGCGCCATCAGAGAGGACGGGGGCGGCGTGATTGGTGCGAGCTCCATGAAAGAGGCGAGATATGAGGGGATATGCGAACGTTCATGCGTGAGTTACGGACATAACTCGCTGTGGGATTTTTTTTTCTGAAGGATCTTTGACCATGGGATCAAAGAAAATCGACGGATCACGATTGGTCTGGCGATAGGTTCCTATCAGACTACAGATAGGAAGTCTTTTCCAAAATTCTCATCGATGGTGTGATAATGGAAAGTTTTACGTGGCGTTGGCAAAAAAAGTCAGTCACACGATGCCATCAGTAGCTGGTTAAAACAAAAACAAATTTTAAATAGACTAGTCCAATTACTAATGACGTGCCGGTTAGCCCGCACGCCATCGGTATGCACGATACTGATGATGTGGAAAAACATCACACGTCATCACTAACCTATACCGGACCAGACTGTTGGATCTCATACTAGTGGCAGGGATTTTAGATTGCATGCCACCATTAATGACATAGTGGTGACGTACGAAATACGTCAACGCCACCACTATTTAAAAAAATAGTGGTGGCATGGATTGAAAATGACGTGCCACTAATTAAAGTTGTGGCTAGCCCTTTTTCCATTTGTGCATGTGCTAAAGAAGTAAGTGAGGGGACCCACGTGGGGACCACAACCCACCACGGCGCGCCTGGGGTTGCTGGCGCGCCCTGGTGTCTTGTGGTCACCAGGTGCACCCCCCTCTGATATTATTTGCACAAAAAATTCGGAAATATTCAGAAAAAATCGTATTAAATTTTTAGGGCATTCTGAGAACTTTTATTTTTGGGTCATTTTTTATTGCATGAAAAATTCAGAAAACAGAAAAAACATGGCATTTTATTTTATTTAACTAAGAAAAACAGAAAACAAAAGTTGAGAGCAGAAGGTTGTGCTTACTAAATTCATCAACTTCATACCTCTCAAAAATGATCCATTAATAAGGTTGATCAAGTCTTATTAACAACCTCCTTCGATTAGAATGAAAACCGAAGAACTTTCGTAAAACACTAAGTTACCTCAACGGGGATATGCATGTGCCCAACAATAAGCATTTCATATTTCTTTTTGGCAGTAGGAAGAGGTAGTTGAAAACTTCCAATAGTGAGTGTCGGAGATTTTTTAATAACATTAAAACCATTCACGTGGAATTTTTTCTTCGGAAAGTGCACCGTATGCTCATTACCATTGATATGAAAAGTGACCTTGCTTTTATTATAATCAATAACAGCCCCTGCAGTATTCAAAAAGGGTCTAGCAAGGATAATCGACATGTTGTCATCCTCGGGCATCTCAAGTATAACAAAGTCTGTTAAGATAGTAACATTTGCAACAACAACGGGCACATCCTCGCAAATATCGATAGGTATGGCAGTTGATTTGTCAGCCATTTGCAAAGATATTTCAGTAGGTGTGAGTTTATTCAAATCAAGTCTTTTATATAAGGAGAAAGGCATAACACTAGCACCAGCTCCTAAATCACACAAAGCAGTTTTAACATAATTTCTTTTGATGGAGCAAGGTATAGTTGGTGTTCCTGGATCTCCAAGTTTTTTAGGTACTCCATCCTTAAAAGAATAATTAGCAAGCATGGTGGAGATTTCATCTTCCAGTATCTTTCTCTTATTAGTAATGATGTCTTTCATGTATTTTGCATAAGGGGCCATCTTTAAAATATCAATCAAGCGAGTGCGCAAAAAGACCAGCCTAAGCATTTCAGCAAAGCGTTCAAATTCTTCATCATCTTTTTTTCTTAGTTGGTTTAGGTGGAAAGGGCATGGGGTTTTGAACCCATGGTTCTCTTTCTTTTTTATGTTTTCTAGCAACAAAGTCTCTTTTATCATAACATTTATTTTTAGGATGTGGGTTATCAAGATCAACAGCTGGTTCTATTTCAACATCATTATCTGGTTGTTTATCATTGTCTGGTTGAGTGTCTTCATGAACATCATCATTATCTTTTTAATTATCACTAGATGAATGTTCATTACGAGATTGAGTTTCAGCATCAGAAATAGAAGCATCATTATTATTTTCAGGAGGTTTTTCTATTTCAGGTTTACTAGAGGTATGCAAAGTCCTATCATTTTTCTTTTTCTTCTTCCTTTTAGACGGACTAGGTGCATCAGTGTTAATTCTTTGAGAGTCTTGTTCAATTCCTTTAGGGTTTCCCTCTGGATAAAGTGGTTCCTAAGTCATTTACCTCCTCTAGTTGCTACTCTAACAGCAAAGTCATTCATATTATTATTCATTTCACTAAGCAACTCTCTTTGAGATTTAGCAACTTTTTTCTAGTTGATTTTGAACCATAGAAGCAGGTTTTCCTACACCTCTTACATCATTAGTAATTCTAAATAACAAGTCACTCAAGCGATCAATCATATTAGATTTATATTTCAATTGTTTCATAACATTTTCATTGAAGTGATCTTGTTTTCTAATGTAATTGTCAAACTCATAAAGGCATTGACTAGGATGTTTATTGTAAGGGATGCCACTTTCATCAAATTTCATTAAAGAGTTTACCTCTACCACGTTTGGTGGTGGTGTGTCAAGTCCATGTATTTCTTCAATAGGAGGTAAAATTTTAACATCCTCTGCTTTAATACCTTTTTCCTTCATACTTTTCTTTGCCTCTTGCATATCTTCGGGACTGAGATATAAGATACCCTTATTCTTTAGAGTGGGTTTAGGCGGTCATTCAGGAAGAGTCCAATCATCATAATTTTTCAATATATTGTTCAATAATTCCTCAGCTTGTTCAACAGTTCAGTCCCTGAAAACACAACCAGCACAACTATCTAAGAAGTCCCTAGAAGCATCGATTAGTCCTTAATAGAAGATATCAAGTATTTTATTTTTCTTAAGAGGATGATCAGGGAAAGCATTAAAAAATTGGAGAAGCCTCCCCAAAGCTTGTGGGAGACTCTCTTCTTCAATTTGCACAAAGTTAAATATTTCCTGTAAGGCAGCTTGTTTCTTATGAGTAGGAAAATATTTTCCAGAGAAGTAGTACATCATATCTTGGGGACTATGCACACAACCAGGAGCAAGAGTATTCTACCATATCTTAGCACAACCCTTTAATGAGAACAGAAATAATTTGAGGATATAATAGTAGCGAATCTTCTCATCATGGGCAAATAGGGTGGCTATATCATTTAATTTAGTAAGATGTGCCACAACAGTTTCAGTTTCATAGCCATGGAAAGGATCAGATTCAACCAAAGTAATTAACTCTGGGTCGACAGAGAATTCATAATCCTTATTAGTAACAAAGATAGGTGAAGTAGCAAACATAGGGTCACACTTCATTCAAGCATTCACAGATTTTTCTTTCAGTTTGCATAATAATTTCTTAAGATCATCTCTATCATTGCAAGCAAGAAAATCTCTAGCTGTCTCCTCATCCATAACATAACCTTCAGGTACCTTAGGCATTTCATATCTAGGAGAGTTAGGTCTGATAGGTGTTTCAGTATTTTCAGTTTCAAGTACTTCATCAGTTTCAATAATTTCATCAGTTTCAGCATTCTCAATATCTTTAGCTCTAGCAATTTGTTCATCAAGAAATTCACCTAGTGTCACATTATCATCAAGCAAGGTACTAGCATCATCATGAGTATCAATCATAGCAGAAGTAGCATCATCAATAAATTGCGACATATCAGGATTAATAGCATGTGGTGGTGTTGCAAGTCTACTCAAAACAGAAGGTGAATCAACACTACTAGGGAAAACCTTATACACATAATCTTACCAGTAGCACCTGTTAAAACAAAGCGCTACAGCTACTTACCCTTAGCGCGTGCACATGACCCGCGCTATAGACACGGGTGTAGCTGTAGCGCTTCTTCTGGGAAAAGCGCTACTACTAAAATTCCCACTACTAAGCCGGTAGGAAACGAATAGTAGTAGCGATCTTGGGCAAACTGCGCTACCACTAAGATTATTGTAGCAGCACATTTTTTGGGAAAAGCGCTACTGCTAATGAAAATAAAATAAAATGGAAAACAAATAGAAAATTAAATGAAAATGAAAGAAATAGAAAAAGGAGAAAGGAAAAATGAAAATGTAAAGAAAAAGAAAAGAAAAAGAAAAATAAAGGAGAAAGGCATAGCAGTAGCGTCTGTTCAGAACAGGCGCTATAGATAATATAGTTGTAGTGCATTTTGTAGACCCCCGCTATAGAAAGGGAAAAGGAAAAAAGAAAAGAAAAAAAATAGCTATAGAAGTAGCGCGTTTTGCAACAAGCGCTACAGCGCTTTTTGCCTACCAGCGCTACCGCTATGTTTGACTTAACCCCCGCACGGTTTCTCTCCCACCACCCCCCCCCTGGGCCACCACCACTACTAGGAAAAGGGCTATAGCTAATATGGACATTAATGGCGCACCACGTATGTGGTGCGCCACTGCTATATAGCAGTGGCGCACCATGTGTAGGTGCGCCATTAGTGTCCATATCACTAATGGCGCACCACACCCACGGTGCGCCACTACTAACAATTTTTTTTCCAAAACTAGTAATGGCACACCAGGGCATAGTGCGCCATTACTAGTTTTAACTAGTAATGGCGCACCACACACTCAGTGCGCCACTACTAACAAATTTTTTTTTTACTTTTTTTTGAAAACTAGTAATGGCGCACCCGGGTATAGTGCGCCATTACTAGTTCAAACTAGTAATGGCACACCACAACCACGGTGCGCCACTACTAACAATTTTTTTTTTTTTTGCAAAACTAGTAATTGCGCACCACGTAACAGGTGCGCCATTAGTAACCAGGGTTACTAATGGCGCATTGTTAGGTGGTGCGCCATTGGTAACCTGAGAGCAGCTAGATATTTTGGACAACCACCTACCACACTCACTTTCCGCAATTCATTCTCTCCACCTCCTCCTCCAAGCTTGTCTCGGCTGCCTCCTCCTCCTCACCTCATTTGCACCATAGATTCACCCAAATTAAGTGGTTAAATTTCCTTTTTTTGATAGGTAAGTAAGGGGAAAGCTTTCTTTATGTTGTAGATCTACTTTTTTCTCCCTCCAACAACATGCACATGCACTTTTTATGGCCTAGATCTACGTATGTTTATGGTGTTGCATATGTTTGTGGTGTTGCATATGTTTGTGGTGTTGCATATGTTTGTGTTTGCAGGTACCGGTATTTGAAATGCGATAGTTGCGAATATTTTGCCGAAATGTTGATTCATTTCCGTTTCGGCGAGAATTTGGCACTATGCATTCTTTTCGGTCCTATTTTTAGGCAAAGTCATGCCAAAAATTTTTTTGGTTCTAAAATATCGTTTTGCTCTACCCCACAGGCGACCATGGTCCGCACGACGACCGAAGGCATCGTGAATAGGTTTTTGAGCTCCACGAAGGCCGAGATGCTTCAAAAGAACGAGACGGAGATAAGATGTCCATGTCGAAGATGCAAGCTGAAGAGCCTTATGGACCCGGATTCCGTACAGGTGCGGGACCACCTGCTCTTGCGTGGTTTCATGGATGGCTATCGGTGGCAAGGTGATGAAGATGATTATGAAGTCGTCCATGGGGGCCGGGCAAGAAATGAGGAAGGGCAGCAAGACAACCGCGGCGAGGGCGGGCGAGAAGACGAAGAATCTCCAGGACATGATCATGAAGTAGATGCAGTACACAGTCATCATGTAGAAGATGCTGGACATGATGATGAGGAAGATCAAGATGAAGGGCATGATCATGAAGATGAAGATGCCGGAGCAGACGACGATGGACCATTGATGGGCTGGGTGCAGGACCCTCATATTCAAGAGCTGCTTCTCAAGCAGACGGATAACGCAAGAGCTGCCGCCCGAGAGAAAGCCAAGCTGGATCAACTGGAGATAGACGTGGTTACTCCATTGTATGAAGGATGCAGGCCCGAGGATACCCGCCTGAAAGTAACGCTCATGGCTCTGGAGATGAAGGTAAAACACAAAATGACCGACGCATGCTTCGACGAGAACATGTCATTCTGGCACGAACGTCTTCCCAAGGGGAACAAGTGCCCGACCAGTTTCGAGGAGGCGAAGAAAATCGTGTGTCCTCTGGATTTACCGCACGTGAAATACCATGTGTGCATGAACAATTGCATCATTTATCAGGACGAGCACGCGGAGTCTACCATATGTCCGGTGTGCGGCGTCACTTGATACAAGAAGAGGAAGAAAGCTCCTCGAAAAGTGGTGTGGTACTTTCCGATCACTCCTCGTCTGCAACGGTATTTCGCAGACCCTAAGGTAGCAAAGCTTCTGCGTTGGCACGCGGATAGGGAGGAGAAGAAGCGAGAAGATGACGGAAATGATCCGGAGATAAATAAAAAAGACAAGATGCTGAGTCACCCTAAGGATGCGAGCCAGTGGCAAGCGTTGAACTTCGAACACCCAGAATTTCGGAACGATCCAAGGAACATCGTGCTGGGCGCGAGCACTGATGGAGTCAATCTGTTTGGCAGCCAGAGATGCACACATAGCACCTGGCCTGTGTTTGTGTGGATGTATAACCTTCCCCCCTGGTTGTGCATGAAGAGGAAGTACATTCACATGAGTATGCTAATTGAAGGGCCGAAACAACCAGGGAATGACATCAATCTGTATCTGGGGATGCTGAAAGAGGAGCTAGACACGCTATGGAAAACGCCAGCCAATACGTGGGACGCCGCAGAGAAAGAATATTTCCCTATGAGAGCCGCACTGCTCACGACGGTGCACGACTATCTCGGTTACGGATATGTCGCGGGGCAGGTGGTCCACGGATTTTCTGGATGCGTCAGGTGCATGGATGACACAACGTATCGCTAGCTAGATAGAGATCCCGGGTCTTCGAAAACCGTGTTCATGGGACATCGAAGGTGGCTTCGCGACGATGACTCATGGAGAAAACGCAAGGCACTACTAGGAAAAGGGCTATAGCTAATATGGACATTAATGGCGCACCATGTGTAGGTGCGCCATTACTAGTGTTGGAAAAATAAAAAAAAATTGTTAGTAGTGGTGCACCGTGGGTGTGGTACGCCATTAGTGATATGGACACTAATGGAGCAGTGGCGCACCATGTGTAGGTGCGCCATTAGTGTCCATATCACTAAGGGCGTACCACACCCACGGTGCGCCACTACTAACAATTTTTTTTTATTTTTCCAACACTAGTAATGGCGCACCACGGCATAGTGCGCCATTACTAGTTTTAACTAGTAATGGCGCACCACACACTCAGTGCGCCACTACTAACAAATTTGTTTTTTACTTTTTTTTTGAAAACTAGTAATGGCGCACCCGGGTATAGTGCGCCATTACTAGTTCAAACTAGTAATGGCGCACCACAACCACGGTGCGCCGCTACTAACAATTTATTTTTTTATTTTTTTTGCAAAACTAGTAATGGCGCACCACGTAACAGGTGCGCCATTAGTAACCAGGGTTACTAATGGCGCATTGTTAGGTGGTGCGCCATTGGTAACCTGAGAGCAGCTAGATATTTTGGACAGCCACCTACCACACTCACTTTCCCCACTTCATTCTCTCCACCTCCTCCTCCAAGCTTGTCTCGGCTTCCTCCTCCTCCTCACCTCATTTGCTCCATAGATTCACCCAAATTACGTGGTTAAATTTCCTTTTTTTTGATAGGTAAGTAAGGGGAAAGCTTTCTTTATGTTGTAGATCTACTTTTTTCTCCCTCCAACAACGTGCACATGCACTTTTTATGGCCTAGATCTACGTATGTTTGTGGTGTTGCATATGTTTGTGGTGTTGCATATGTTTGTGTTTGCAGGTATCGGTATTTGAAATGCGATAGTTGCCAATATTTTGCCGGAATGTTGATTCATTTCCGTTTCGGCGAGAATTTGGCACTATGCATTCTTTTCGGTCCAATTTTTAGGCAAAGTCATGCCAAATTTTTTTTTGGTTCTAAAATATCGTTTTGCTCTACCCCGCAGGCGACCATGGTCCGCACGATGATCGAAGGCATCATGAATAGGTTTTTGAGCTCCGCGAATGCCGAGATGCTTCAAAAGAACCAGACGGAGATAAGATGTCCGTGTCGAAGATGCAAGCTGAAGAGCCTTATTACGGACCCGGATTCCGGACAGGTGCGTGACCACCTGCTCTTGCGTGGTTTCATGGATGGCTATCGGTGGCAAGGTGATGAAGATGACTATGAAGTCATCCATGGGGGTCGGGCAAGAAATGAGGAAGGGCAGCAAGACAACCGCGGCGGCGAGGGCGGGCGAGAAGACGAAGAATCTCCAGGACATGATCACGACGGTGATGCAGTACACAGTCATCATGTAGAAGATGCCGGACATGATGATGAGGAAGATCAAGACGAAGGGCATGATCATGAAGATGAAGATGCCGGAGCAGACGATGATGGACCATCGATGGGCTGGGTGCAGGACCCTCATATTCAAGAGCTGCTTCTCAAGCAGACGGATAACGCAAGAGCTGCCGCCCGAGAGAAAGCCAAGCTGGATCAACTGGAGATAGACGCGGTTACTCCATTGTATGAAGGATGCAGGCCCGAGGATACCTGCCTGAAAGTAACGCTCATGGCTCTGGAGATGAAGGTAAAACACAAAATGATCGACGCATGCTTCGACGAGAACAAGTCATTCTGGCACGAACGTCTTCCCAAGGGGAACAAGTGCCTGACCAGTTTCGAGGAGGCGAAGAAAATCGTGTGTCCTCTGGATTTACCGCACGTGAAATACCATGTGTGCATGAACGATTGCATCATTTATCGGGATGAGCACGTGGAGTCTACCATATGTCCGGTGTGCGGCGTCACTCGATACAAGAAGAGGAAGAAAGCTCCTCGAAAAGTGGTCTGGTACTTTCCGATCACTCCTCGTCTGCAGCGGTATTTCGCGAACCCTAAGGCAGAAAAGCTCCTACGTTGGCACGCGGATAGGGAGGAGAAGAAGCGAGAAGATGACGGAATTGATCCAGAGATAAATAAAAAAGACAAGATGCTGAGTCACCCTAAGGATTTGAGCCAGTGGCAAGCGTTGAACTTCGAATACCCAGAATTTGGGGACGATCCAAGGAACATCGTGCTGGGCGCGAGCACCGATGGAGTCAATCCGTTTGGCAGCCAGAGAAGCACACATAGCACCTGGCCTGTGTTTGTGTGGATGTACAACCTTCCCCCCTGGAAGTGCATGAAGAGGAAGTGCATTCACATGAGTATGCTAATTGAAGGGCCGAAACAACCAGGGAACGACATCAATCTATATCTGGGGCTGCTGAAAGAGGAGCTAGACACGCTGTGGAAAACGCCAGCCAATACGTGGGACACCGCAGAGAAAGAATATTTCCCTATGAGAGCCGCACTGCTCACGATGGTGCAAGACTATCTCGGTTACGGATATGTCGCGGGGCAGGTGGTCCATGGATTTCGTGCATGCGTCAGGTGCATGGATGACACAATGTATCGCCAGCTAGATAGAGATCCCGGGTCTTCAAAAACCATGTTCATGGGACATCGAAGGTGGCTTCGCGACGATGACTCATGGAGAAAACGCAAGGATCTGTTCGATGGTGAAACCGAACCCCGAAGACGCCCGCGTACGATGAGCGGCGAGGAAATAGACGAGCTGTTGAAAAATTGGAAAGAGTGCCCACCGCCAGGAAAGAAGCGAAAGGCGCCAGAGCCGCTGCTGAAGGTACGGAAAACGAGGTCGGTTTTCTGGGACTTGCCGTACTGGAAGATCCTCCGTGTGCCTCACAGCCTTGATGTCATGCATATCACGAAGAACGTGTGTGAGAGTCTGCTTGGTACCCTGCTCAACATGCCAGAGAGGACCAAAGATGGGCCGAAAAGCAAGGGCAGACTTGAAATCAATGGGCATCAGGGAGGAGCTTCACGCTAATTATAATGATGATGATGAGGCGACGGACACGGAAAGTCGTCGCAAAGGTAAAAAGGCCAAGAAGATCGGAAATGACTGCCCTCCCGCGTGCTTCACTCTAAGTCAGGAGGAGACCGAGCAGTTTTTCACCTGCCTCGTAGGAGTAAAACTTCCTTACGGTTACGCGGGGAAGATAAGCAGATACCTAGACTCAGCGAAGTAGAAGTTCAGCGGGATGAAGTCTAACAACTGTCATGTGCTGATGACGCAGATACTTCAAGTTGCAATACGTGGGATCATGGATGCGCACGTCCGTGAAACGCTATTTGGCCTATGCAACTTTTTCGACGTCATCTCTCGGAAGTCGGTTGGCATGAGGCAACTCAGAAGGCTACAGGAAGAGATCGTGGTGATACTATGCGAGCTTGAGATGTAGTTCCCGCCCGCATTCTTCGATGTTATGGTGCATCTGCTGGTCCATATCGTGGAGGATATCATCCAACTCGGGCCGACGTTCCTGCACAGCATGATGCTGTTCGAAAGGATGAATGGTGTCATCAAAGGATACGTTCGCAACATGTCACGTCCAGAGGGAAGCATAGCCAGGGGCTTTCTGACCGAAGAGTGCATCTCCTATTGCACGAATTATCTAGGCATCGAGAACCCCATTGGTCTGCCCGTCAATAGGCACCTCGGCAGGCTCGCTGGATGGGGTCACCGCGATGGTCGCCGCGAAATGCATGTCGACTTCGAGGGTCGACTCGCCGACTTTGAAAGAGCAAACCTAGTCGCGCTACAACACATAGACGTGGTCGATCCTTGGGTGGCAGAGCACAAAACCTTTATTGAGAAGACGTACAATGACCGAGGCCAACAGAGGACAGACAGAGATATAATCAAAGAGCACAACTCAAGTTTCACGCGTTGGTTCAAGGAGAAGCTTCTGTCGTACCCTTTACATGAGGATTCTTCCGCGGAAGAAAAACTCATATTCGCCTTGTCATAGGGCGCCGAGCACAACCTGATGACCTATGAGGCGTATGATATCAACGGCTACACATTCTACACCGAGGACAAGGACATGAAGAGCGATAGTTATCAGAACTCCGGGGTAACGATGGAATCCTACACCGGTAACGACAAGGACAGATACTATGGAAGGATCGAGGAGATCTGGGAGCTGAGCTACGCTGGAGAGAAGGTCCCGATGTTCCGTGTCAAATGGGCCAAGAGCGTCCTAAAAGAAGACTGGTATTTCACCACCATGGTTATACCCGAAGCCAAATCCAAGACCGCGGGCGCAAACATCACCGCGAAAAATGAGCCATGGGTACTGGCTTCCCAAATGGACCAATGCTTCTTCATTACCGACCCGTCAAAGCCCAGTCGTGTTGTTGTGAGGAGAGGCAAAAGGAAGATCATCGGAATGGATGGAGTCGCCAATGAGCAAGACTTCGACAAGTACGGCGACCCGAAGATGGAACATGACGACGATGATGAAGTGCCATACACTACAAGAAGAAGCAGGACCACCCTACCTAAAGGACGTCAGTTCAACAGAAGAACTCCATTTGCGAAAAAGAAGGGCAAGAAGATTGTGTAAAGATAGCTAGCTAAGATCGATTGTATTTAAATCGTAGTCTTCATTTCTCGATTGTATTTTGACATTTTGAAATGATATTTCTTCTGTTCTAGTCCTCATGAATATTTATTTATGTTTATTATGGTATTGAATTTCCAACTCACAAAAAGTATTGAATTTGTTAATATTTTTTGAACTCATGAATATTTTTAAATTTCATGGGCACTTTTTGAATTCATGAATATTTTTTCAAATTTGATGATATTTTTTCATATTCATAAATGTTTTACCAATTCCCAAATGAATTACTTATTGCGCACCCCTCGGTGGTGCGCCATTGCTATGGATGTACTTATGGTGCACCCTGGGAGGTGCGCCATTGCTATCCTTCCCCCCTTTATCCCTTTCCCCCTCACCCCCCCGCAAGAGATCCCCCTCCATCTCGATGCCCCTCGCCAGATCCCCCTCGCCGCCGACGACCCCCCGCACCCTCCCCCTCCTCCAACCCCACCCCCGACTACCCACACCGCCCCCTCCCGTTACGCAACACAAGGGCGGCACTCTCTAATGTAATGGTTGTGAAAAGGACGACAGAGGCGGGTATCCATGCGTAGTGGCGTGGGTGTGGGTTCATGAGGAAGACAATGCGCAGATAACCCCAAGGGAAGGGCATAGATGGGAGGGCTTGCACGAGGGGCAGGGGGGGTAGAATCGAGAAGCGAAGTGTCATATTGAGTCCGCGAGAAGTACAGACAACCAAGGCAGAAGGAGACAAGCGGTAAGTGGGTACAATAAGAAAGTGGGAAAAGGTGCAGCGGTAAGGCCAACCATCGAAGTAGCCGTGCTAAGCGAGTAGAGTACCCAGGTACGTGAAGGGGGTCCCATGCAAGGCCACCGGAACAGCGGGGGTGCTTGGTAGGCTCCAGGAGGGGTGATGGCAATGCCTGTGGGATATACATACAAATGGGGTAATATGCGGGGAGATCAAGGGTGAGGGGAAGGACATGCAAGGGGGGTAGGGGGTGAGTGAAGAGGAAAGGGCGATGACGTATATAAGACGCCGGAGGTCGGTGAATGTACTGGGAGGGGGAGTCCTCGGAGGGGGCATAAATGAAATTCGATACTGGGAGTTAACAATGGGAAGAGCTGGAGAGTCAAGAACGGGGACAGGCAAGAAGAGGGGAGCACACAACCAGAGAGCCCCCGAAACGTATAAGAGTAAATAGTGGGAGGGAGCGACGTTCTTAGGACTAAAAAGGCGCCCGCACCCTCCCCCGCTCCACCTAGGTTAGGCTAGGTCACGTCGCGCCCCAACCCCATCACCGCAGCCGCCCCCCCCACCCCACCGGCAGCTGCACCTCTCCGCCGCCGTGACGAGAGCCGAGCCCGAGGTAGACTTCGGTGGGGCTACTCGCAGTCCATCGACGGCTGACAACGAACGCCCGCTCTGTCTCTCATCTCCCTCGACGGCCGACGCAACGCCACGAGGCCAGCCCACGACCACGACCACGACCGGCGTCCTCCTCCTTCTACGGTCTGCATCTTCGACACGACGCCAACCACCGCCTCGTCAATGAATGTAAATGCTCCCTCCCTCCCTCCCTCCTCTACTCCTCTCCTCTATTTCAAATGTTACTGCTGCCTAAAAAGACTGTATTTTGAATTTCTGATTGATTCGCATGGATTATCAACTGTCCTCTCCTCCACTAGTTACCTTACTCCCTAGGTAGTACTGATTCAGTTACCCAGATTCAGTTACCCAGTAGCTTAATTAAGTTGCAGTAGTGCTTGTATAGTTTCAGTAGTTTTTCTTCAATTAATTTGTTTGGTTGTATTAGTTTAGTGTAGGACAACAATAGTGTAGCACTTGCTGCTGCTGTTAAGTTTCAGTTAATTAACTGAAACTTTTTCAGTTACAGTATACTCTTCCTGCATCTGTTTTCTCTCTTCTTGCAGTAGAGGATAAGAGGAGTAGGACATGCTATCTTCTCTTTATCTTCTCTTCTCTTCTCTTCTCTCCAAAGAATTTTGGAGTACAGCACAAAGAAACCTTTTTAGTAGTTTGTCGTGTGCCCTCCATATTGTCTCATCTTCTTGTGTTGTTGTACTCCTGCTACTGCTTGCAAGTTCGAGGGTTTGCATCAGTATTCCTGCTTGCAGTAGTTTGAAGGAGGATTCCAGTAGTGCAACAGTGCAGGAGTATGAACAATAGTGCAGTAGTGCACTGCTTACAATAGCCCTAAAATCCAGTAGCAAGTGCTCTCCTTTAACTGAAACTTTAAGTGAAAATTTAATTTAACTTTAAAATCAACTAAAACTTTAATTGAAACTTTAATTAAAGTTAACTTAAGTCTTTTCCTTTAATAAAAATTGTATGGTGGATGTCTTGTTCTAAAATTGTATGCATAGTCAGGCCCTTTCATGTTTTCAAGGAAACACCAGACTTTCCAGTTAGTGCTTTCTCAAACTTCTGCAATTTGCACTTCTTGAACTACTGCTATTTTATTATTTTAAAATAGACCAATATACCAGTTGGTGCTGGCCTTATATGAAGAGTATTCATATATGCTTGGAACTAAACAGAATTATACAATGAACTTCTGCAGACTGATCTGAGTTGGACCATCCTCTGCAGCCAACTTCTCTGCGGCAAGAGGAAGAAAGGAGAATCAGGGTAGGGTTTCATGGCTAGAAGATATATTGATGTACAACAATTTGTTACAAATTGCATTTATTTACAAATAAAATGAAATGAACTGTGTTTTTACAATGATGTACAGTTTACAGCAGGTTAGTGGATTGGTCAGCGGATCTGAAGGTCAGTCGATTCCGAGCAGCCAGATCAAAGGTAACTGAAGAAAACACCATTGCTCTGTTATGCTTGTGATGGCCTGAATGATGGTACTTGTGATGGTCTGATAGTTGTAGACATGTTCTATTGATACTTGTGATGGTCTGATAGTTGTAGACATTGAGAAAGACTTGTAAAGATGATGATCATCTTTTACAGAAAACAATTTCTGTAAACACGTCAGTAACTTTGCTAGTTTGCTGGGTTTTGTCTCCGACAATCATGTTGTGATGATTTTGCAGGTACCCCGAGAGGCCCTTGAGTTTGCCGGAATGTCGATTAACTTCCGTTCGGGCAAATTCGGGTACTCCATACGTCCTATTTTCAGCAAAGGTCATGCTGAAATTTTCCGTGAATTTTAGCATGACTTTGCTAAAAATAGGACATATGGGGTACTTAAGACTAATGCATGGGCCGGGGTATCTTAGTACTTAATTAAGTAGGATCAACTACCCCTTTATTCTTGCTACATTAAACACATATGCTGAATTCATGTGTGGACAGACGAAACCATGAGTCGTTTATAGTTCAGGAAAAGAATGTTATCATTATTGTTTGGGGGGTTGAAATAATCTGTTTGTTGCACTTTGTGCACTTTCTAGTTGAAAACTGTTAAATGGAGATACTAGATTAGCTTTTTGAGGTATCCCATTAAATATTATTCATTACTGCCCGCTCTTAAATTTTTTTGCACAACTAATATGCAACTGCCATAGGTGGCAACAGAGCCAAGTGATTTGGCCCAACATAGAATTCTCCTTCCCTTTTCTTGATAGGGTATATTATTAGAAGATACCCATATATATCAGTCAACCTAGGGTACCTCGGCATCGATAAACCCTAAATGATGAAAACTTAACCTAGCATTTAGGGTGCCTCAGCGTCGACAAACCCTAAATGATAAAACCTTGGCTTTTAGGGTGCCTCGGTGTCGATAAGAACCTAAATGATGAAAGCTTAGGCTTTTAGGGTGCCTCGGCGTCGACAAACCCTAAATGATAAAAGCTTAGCTTTTAGGATGCCTCGGTGTCGACAAACCCTAAATGATAAAAGCTTAGCTTTTAGGATGCCTCGGTGATGACAATAACCAACTTTTTGACCAAACTTTTTTCCTATTTAGAGCGAAACATGGCCCACAACGATGAGGCCGGTGGTTCGGGCAAGGCATTCTGGGAGCTGTCCCAGGAGATGGAGGAAGAACCTCACCGCTATGAGGATGCCGCGGAAGACACCGATCCTGACTACACAACCCCTAGTGGCGTCGGGGATGACACCACTGATGGTGCCGCCGAGGATGCCACCACTGATGATGGCAGCGCACGCACAGATGGCAGCCAACCGAAGAGGCAACAGAAGGACCGGTGCCCGAACGTGCTCGGCACCGTCAAGGAGGAATTTACTGAAGTGTCCTCCGAGGGGCATCCAACGGCGCCCAAAGAATTAGTCAAGGGGTACGCGGGACAGCTCGGGTGCATTCTCCGGAGCAACGTCTCGATCAACACCAAGAACCTAAGGCATCATGACCGAGGGAATTTGCGCAACCTCCTCTTCACGAAGCTGCACGAACGATACAAGTTACCCGGTGACTTCGCAAACACACGCCTCTCAGGGATTAAAGTGAACAGTGCCGCCCTCACGAAGATGAGCATGGCCCTGGCTACTTGGAGAGGTGCGGTGAAGAGAATGATTGACAAAGGTGATAGTTATGAGAAGATCAAGGAGAAAAATCCTTGGATCAGCGAAGCTGACTACCTGGAGTTCAAGATCAAGTGCGAGAGCACCGCATCCGAGGAATCAAGTCAGTGGGGGAAAGATATGCGGGACTTGAACTTAGGACAGCACACACTCGGTCCCGGCGGTTACAGAGTGGCGGAACCTATATGGGACAAGGAGGATGCGGAGCGTGCCGAGCAAGGCCTATTGCCCTGCTTCGATAAATACCGTGACAAGCAGACCAGGAACTATGTCAGGGCCCGGTACAAGATTGACCCGGTAACCAAGGAGCTTACCACGGATCCGAAGACCAAGGCGCTTGAGCGTGTTCTGGTTAGGAATACACCCCCGCGTAATTAGCTCCATATGGTTGCATTCTAATTAATGAAGCCAAATTTCTAAATGGTTCACGTTCCTTCTGCAGGAAACTGAAAGCAGTAGCGCGGTGTCGTCTCAGAGCTCCCCTTTCGACACCCCTTTAAATAGGGCGTTGAACGTAATGAAAAACAAGGATAAGCTCAGTAAGCCGTCGTCAGCTAGTCGTGTGGCCGGCAAAGGCTTGTCCATGAAATGGTCGGAATACTATACCGCTGGGTGAAAGGAGAGAAAGACGGCGAGCTTGGAAAGCCAGGAGCGTGAGGTTAAACAACTCAAGGCACAAGTGGCGCGGATTCCGGAGATGGTCGAAGAGCAAGTGCGAGACCAACTGGGAGCGACGATCACCGCCATTATACCTACCTTGGTTTCTGGGCTGCAGGCGTGGATTGCGGGCGGCCAACAGGGGCCGCCCCCAATTCCCAGCTTCACGGGAAGCAACTCGCGCAACGCGCCGGCGGCGCCATTGGTGTCTCCGGCGGAGGCGGCATTGGTGTCTCCCGTGGCGGCGCCGCCATTGCAGCTTAATGCACCCGGGTGTGGGAAGAATACGCCGCCCGGCACCTCGGCAGCAAGCGGCCCCTCCGTCCATTGCACGCCCGCCGTTGGCGGTGCCTCGACATTAGCCGAGCTCGACGCCATCACGGTAACTAATTAAGCCTCTCGGCCGATGACTTCATCTCCTTGCCTTTGACCGGGCATCCCTGATGCCCTACATGTTTTCGCAGGGCGCCGTCGATGTTCCATGCACTCTCCTGCACTTCGTGGACGACGAGTTGATCGATATCGCCAAGGCCAGAATCGTTCAACCGAGCAACTGCCTGTTCCACGGTAATCCGATGCCACCCAACGTGTATAGGGTTCAACTGGTTCGGGTGCTGCGGGGCTGCGATGACTTGTTACCTCCGTTTCGACCCCCTGGGGCCGACGAAGATGATGTGATGACCCTCAGCGCCTGCTTAAGCTGGCCCCTGCTTTGGCCGAAGAGCCAGATTCGTTTGGGGGCGGGGGACACCACTCCACAGACAACACCGCCAGTCTTGCCGGCGCCAAGCCATGGCAAGACCGCCGCAACGCTACCGCCGTCAGCTGATCCAGACATGCATATGCCACAGGATCCGGATGACGACAGCGGTACATTTACCAACATCGATAAGTACTTCAACGAACATGGGTACGATGACGAATTCTTGGGGCCTCCTTCTCAAGAACCCAACCCTGCAAAAGACGATCGTGATCTAGCTGGTACCGCGAAGAAACCCAATTGCAACAGGTGTTGTCTGGCGTTCAGTTCTCAGGAGACGCCTCCAGCTGCCGCCTTCACCGAGCCTCACATAGCGGAGGTGCGAAATATTATCAGCCCCAACACACTCAATAAGGTAGTCTCTGAGCAGAACTCGATCCCATTACAGCAGAAGAAGTAGAAGGGACGGAAAAGAAAGAATAACAAGGGTGCAAGCCAGCAGGCACCGAGTACGATCCGTGCTCAGGACTGGCCACCTTCACCTAAGGATATCTCGAGAAGGGTGCATGTGGCGGGTTGGCCGATGCTACCGACTAATCTGCTCAATGCTGCAACCGGTGCTATGCGGAGTCTGCATGATAGTGTTCTTTCTTTGGAGAAGCGGCGTCTCTCCGAGAATGATGTGGCATACCCGGTTTTCGTGGCCAAGGTGCCAGAGGGCAAGGGCTTTGTCGATAGCACCATTGGGGGTATGATCGTCCTGCGGTTTGATGACATCTTCGCTATGTTTAACCTGCATCCGCTGCACTACACCTTCATTCGGCTATTTTCGCTGAGTATGGAGATGCGGATCATTAGAGACAAGACCCCGGACATCATGATAGTCGACCCCTTCTACATGCGTGCCAAGATCTTGGGCAGCGCTGGGGACCGGCAAGTCGCGAGTTCATACCTCGAAGGGGTCATTCTGGCAAACCCAGATAAGGATACTTACCTCACCGCCTCGTAACATATGATTTCTTAGATTTCGATCGTTCTTTTTTTTCTAACATTCCGTGTTTTGTGCAGTGACACACATTGCACACTCATCCTCTTAAGCCCAAAATATTCCACGGCTACGTATTTTGACTCGGACCGTCAGTCAAAGAAAGACTACACAAATATCAAGAAAGTTCTTGATGAAGCTCTTCCCGGCTACGCCAGATCTGGAGGCACCTTCAGCAGGCCAATTCGTAGGTACAGCAAGCACGTGTTCACCCACAATACGACGTTCCCCTGCGTCAAGCAGCCGCCTGGTAGTCAGAAGGATGCCTACTATGCCCTCCATCACATGCGGGCGATCGTACAGGACCATAATCACCTTCTGCTACCAAATAATCTCAAAGATTCGGCCACACGCTTGTCGGCAATCCAGGACGCAGACATCAGACAAGAATTCTTTCGCATCCAGTTGGAGTTTGCGGAAATCATCCATCAAGATGTCCTTCGTACCTCGGGGCAGTTCTACCTCAGATATCAACCGTCCAACAGTGAGATAGAAACAACACTACAAATGCAGGCTGACAACGCCCGCGATTTCATGACCATCACGAAATACGGCGGCTTCATCCACGCTCCGGTCCCTGAGTCGAGTCGAAAGTAGTGATGCTATGTAGTTCTGAAATATCGATTAGCTCATGTTGTAATTAAACTTTAATGAACTTGTATGTCTCTTTAGTTTGGACAGTCGTTCAACTTATATGTAATCGATGCTATTTATTAGTAGGACAATGAATCGTGCTATTAATGTGTTGCTTTTCTCTTCCGATCCTTTTGTTGCATACTTATATATTGCTTATGTATTGTCTGTGAATTGCTACTAACGTTTTGGTTTGTCTAGTGCATAGAGATGCCGTCGTATGTCGTGTACAAGGGTAAGGTTCCCGGAGTCTACGACGACTGGGAGGAGTGTCAGAGACAGGTTCACCATTTCAGCGGTAACAATTACAAAGGGTACACCACTAGGGCGGAGGCGGAAGCTAGATACGCGTGCTATCTAGCGGGAGAGAGGTGGGAGCGGAGGAGGAACCGGATGAAGACCAGTTTCATCGCGATGATGCTCATCGTGACCGCAGCTCTCTTCTATGTGATGGTAGTTTAGATGATCGATATCGACTTGTAATGTGAAGACAAACTCGCTACTCGCGGTCTCGAGACTTGTAATGTTCTAACTTTGTTTGGTATTTTGAATTCGGAGACTAATATGATGAATTGTATTCGGAGACTAATCTTCTATTGTATTCGACAAATCTGCTGTTTATATGTTGTGCTGTCTATATTCTGTGCAGTAATATATTTTGTAACCTGTGCAAATATCAGAAAAGAAAAAAATAATAATTCCTAATATTCATACTAGTGGCGCACCATACTGCACTTTAGTGGTGCACTGCAATAAACACACTAGTGGCATATTACCTAGAAGTGCACCATTAGTAACCCAGAGCACAAGGTAAATATGGCCCCATGGGAGGCATAGTAATGGCGCACCGTTTGACATACTAATGGCGCACTCCCTGGTGCGCCACTATTGTCTGGTATACTAATGGCGCATGAGGGGTGCGCCATTAGTATTAGTTACTAGTGGCGTGATCATAGTGGCGCACCTGTAGTGCGCCATTAATGGCCAAAACAGGTGCGCCACTAATTAGCCTTTTCCTAGTAGTGAGGATCTGTTTGATGGTGAAACCGAACCCCAAAGACACCCGCGTACGAGGAGCGGCGAGGAAATAGACGAGTTGTTGAAAAATTGGAAAGAGTGCCCACCGCCGGGAAAGAAGCGAAAGACGCCAGAGCCGGGAAAGAAGCGAAAGGCGCCAGAGCCGCTGCTGAAGGTATGGAAAACGAGGTCTGTTTTCTAGGACTTGCCATACTGGAAGATCCTCCATGTGCCTCACAGCCTTGATGTCATGCATATCACGAAGAACGTGTGCGAGAGTCTGCTTGGTACCCTGCTCAACATGCCAGAGAGGACCAAAGATGGGCCGAAAGCAAGGGCAGACTTGAAATCAATGGGCATCAGGGAGGAGCTTCACGCTAATGATGATGATGATGATGATGAGGCGAAGGACACGGAAAGTCGTCGCAAAGGCAAAAAGGCCAAGAAGATCGGAAATGACTGCCCTCCTGCGTGCTTCACTCTAAGTCAGGAGGAGATCGAGCAGTTTTTCACCTGCCTAGTAGGAGTAAAACTTCCTTACGGTTACGCGGGGAAGATAAGCACATACCTAGACTCAGCGAAGCAGAAGTTCAGCAGGATGAAGTCTCACGACTGTGACATGCTGATGACGCAAATACTTCCAGTTGCAATCCGTGGGATCATGGACGCGCACGTCCGTGAAACGCTATTTGGCCTATGCAACTTTTTCGACGTCATCTCTCGGAAGTCGGTTGGCGTGAGGCAACTCAGAAGGCTACAGGAAGAGATCGTGGTGATACTATGCGAGCTTGAGATGTACTTCCCGCCCGCAATCTTCGACGTTATGGTGCATCTGCTGGTCCATATCTTGGAGGATATCATCCAACTCGGGCCGACGTTCCTGCACAGCATGATGCCGTTCGAAAGGATGAATGGTGTCATCAAAGGATACGTTCGCAACATGTCACGTCCAGAGGGAAGCATAGCCAGGGGCTTTCTGACCAAAGAGTGCATCTCCTACTGCATGAATTATCTAGGCATCGAGAACCCCGTTGGTCTGCTTGTCAACAGGCACCTCGGCAGGCTCGCTGGATGGGGTCACCGCGAAATGCATGTCGACTTCGAGGGTCGACTCGCCGACTTTGAAAGAGCAAACCTAGTCGTGCTACAACACATAGACGTGGTTGATCCTTGGGTGGTAAAGCACAAAACCTTTATTGAGAAGACGTACAATGACCGAGGCCAACAGAGGACGGACGGAGATATAATCAAAGAGCACAACTCATGTTTCACGCATTGGTTCAAGGAGAAGCTTCTGTCGTACCCTTTACATGAGGATTCTTACGCGGAAGAAAAACTCATATTCGCCTTGTCACAGGGCGCCGAGCACAACCTGATGACCTATGAGGCATACGATATCAACGGCTACACATTCTACACCGAAGAAAAGGACATGAAGAGCGATGGTTATCAGAACTCCGGGTTAACGATGGAATCCTACACCGGTAACGACAAGGACAGATACTATGGAAGGATCGAGGAGATCTGGGAGCTGAGCTACACTGGAGAGAAGGTCCTGATGCTCCGTGTCAGATGGGCCAAGAGCGTCCTAAAAGAAGACCGGTATTTCACCAATATGGTTATACCCAAAGCCAAATCCAAGACCGCGTGCGCAAACGTCACCGCGAAAAATGAGCCATGGGTACTGGCTTCCCAAGTGGAACAATGCTTCTTCATTACCGACCCGTCAAAGCCCAGTCGTGTTGTCGTGAGGAGAGGCAAAAGGAAGATCATCGGAATGGATGGAGTCGCCAATGAGCAAGACTTCGACAAGTACGGCGACCCGAAGATGGAACATGACGACGACGATGAACTGCCATACACCACAAGAAGAAGCAGGACCACCCTACCTAAAGGACGTCCGTTCAAGAGAAGAACTCCATTTGCGAAAAAGAAGGGCAAGAAGATTGTGAAAAGATAGCTAGCTAAGATCGATTGTATTTAAATTGTAGTCTTCATTTCTCGATTGTATTTCGACATATGGAAATGACATTTCTTCTGTTCTAGTCCTCATGAATATTTATTTATGTTTATTCTGGTATTGAATTTCTAACTCACAAAAAGTATTGAATTTGTTAATATTTTTTCAAATTTGATGATATTTTTTCATATTCATAAATGTTTTACCAATTCACAAATGAATGCAACTAAAAATCCAAAAAAAAAGTTACTAATGGCGCACCAGGGGAAGGTGCGCCATTGCTATCACTGTGTTTATGGCGCACCCCCAGATGGTGCGCCATTGCTAACCTTCCCCCCTCTGTATGTATGTGTGTGCTGTCCATCTCGCCAGCCGTTCGTCCTTCTCCCAATCTCACATCTCTCTCAGCCGAAGCAGCGCCCGACCCACTGCGCCGCCGCCCCACCCACCGCGCCGCCGCCCCTACTGCACCGCCGCCCTCGCCCGTGGGACGCGTCCGCTCCCAATCCACGCCCCCGCCGCCTCCCTCTCCCCATCCTACCCTTCCTCCCCCTCCGACCCCACCCCGCTCGCTCGCTCGCGCGCCCGGACGACGACGACGACCTCGCCTCCGCATGCCTGTGCTCGCGAACGGCCGACCAGATCGAGCGCGCCAGCCTGGTTGCTCCATCGCGCCGTCGTCGAGGTATGCACTCTCTCGCCCAATCTTCTCCTCTTCCCTTACCTTCCCTTCCCTTCCCTCCCCTTATGCCCTTGGTTTGCTTCCTTAGGCAGGTGCACTCACGCGTCCAGCGGAGAACCCTAGCCATACCTCGGACCGGAGACGGCGCCTTCCCCAACACCTCTGTCTGGCACAAGCCCCTCTGGTAAAACTGCATCTTTGCCACTTAGTGATGCTATGTGTGCTTGTTTTCTCGATCCAAATGGGTTACCAAGTTGGAAGTTAACTGCAGACAGATGAGGAAGTTGAAGTATTCAGTGCTATCTTGTGATCATTTCCTTCACACCATCCTGTAGGATGTTTAAGATGTTTTTAAAATGGGCAGTAAAATGACAAAATAATCAGATGTACAGTTTCTCACGATGTACACTCAAAACTAATGACTCTGAATCTCTGCTACTGAACATCATTGCCAATTGTGCAAGGTCTTTGTAAAAATAATTGCTTGCAACTGTACATTTGCTGTACATTTGCTTAACTATGGGATCATTTGCTTGCAACTGTCCAAATGGTTTTACTGTCCAAAAACAGCATAAATTGGAAAACAAGCAATACTCACTTATGAGTCTAATTTATGTCTAGAATGGCAGTATTTAACCCTCACTTATAATGTATACACTAGAAAATGTACTTTTTTAGTGTTCTGTTGTTCTAGAAGTGCATAAGCATTTGTACCAAATAGCATATATGAAACAGTGCATGCTTTCTGCTTAATGTCTTATAATCATTTGTTATTTCTATGTTAAATCTCATGTTCACACGGCTAGCTGCAAGTCAGCATGCCATCGGAAATGTTCAACTTTAAAGAATGATCAAAACTATGGACTTTTCGATGGGTTGTAGCAACATTTGCATTGAATCAATTTCTGCACATCAAAATTAAGCATTTACCACAGGTTAGAAGGTCAAACTTAATATTGATTTTATGGTTGTTGAGATGATTCCAGATAGCATGATATTAAATATACCGTCTCCAGGCAAAGTACATTTTCTAGTGTATACATTATAAGTGAGGGTTAAAAACAAATGCAGTATAGGGTTATCTCGGTTTGTCGTCACAATCAGAATTACAATGTGCAATGCAATGCAATGCAATGCTATAAGGAATGGTCAGATGAGCTGCTCCAGTTGTACTGGTTTTAGAAGTATTGCTTGTTTTCCAATTTATGCTGTTTTTTGATCTTTTATGCCAATTAAGTGTATTACTTGTGATGATGCTGCTGCTGCTGTACTACTTGTGATGCTGCTGCTGCTGTACTACTTGTGATGCTGCTGCTACTTGTGATTTTGTCAAGTGATGCTGCTGCTACTTGTGATCTTCTGAAATGACCCCTTTCTCCTGAAATGTTGATTAATTTCCGTTTCGGTTGAGAATGGGGCACTCCTAGGTCAAGAAAATTAGCAAAGGTCATGCCCAATTTTCTTGACCTAGAAGGGGCCCGATTCTCAACCGAAACAAAAATTAATCAGCATGTATCTTTACATCAACCAACTTTCTGGACACATCCCTCGACAACTAGGTTATCTTGAGAACTTAGAGGAGTTGTGGCTTTGGAAAGAGGCCTTGGAAAGCTACTCCTACTAGCTAGATGGAGATCTGTGCTCTGCTGTGGCACACACTAGTTAATTAATTAACCAAAACTAATCTCTGGTCAAAATGATGGGCTAATCATGTGATTAAATGATAGGAGAGGGATGCATGGCAGTGGCACCCATTGGAGCCATACATATATACAAAGCTATAAAAATATTATACAATAGTAGTGATCTAGTGCTTTAGTGGTTGGATTAGTTTAGTATTTTTTCACACACTGAGACACCCTTGCTTGCCATGTGTGTGAGAGAGATAGTGAGAGGAGACAAGAAGAAGGGGGTTAGGAATAACTCTAGTAGCACCCTCTACAAGCTGCTACTGCTTCCGAATAACCTAACAGCCATCAAAATCTAGTTTGAATCAGAAAAATGCGAGAAAACCCATCGATTGAGGCGGCCAACTAGTTGTAGATGAGGAAGGGCATTTGAGGCCCCATCGAGTCTATGAAGATGTGATGGGTCCTGATATATTGACTTGTGGATTTATTTTTTCCTAGACTGCATTTAAGAAATAACTCTAGTAGCCTTTTTTCCTATTTAGAGCGAACATGGCCCACAACGATGAGGCCGGCGGTTTGGGCGGCAAGGCATTCTGGGAGCTGTCCCAGGAGATGGAGGAAGAACCTCAGTGCTATGAGGACGCCGCTGAAGACACCGATCCTGACTACACAAGCCCTAGTGGTGTCGGGGATGACACCACTGATGGTGCCGCCGAGGATGCCACCACTGATGATGGCAGCGCACGCACAGATGGCAGCCAACCGAAGAGGCAACGGAAGGACCGGCGCCCGAACGTGCTCGGCACCGTCAAGGAGGAATTTACTGAAGTGTCCTCCGGTGGGCATCCAACGGTGCCCAAAGAATTAGTTAAGGGGTACGCGGGACAGCTCGGGTGCATTCTCCGGAGCACCGTCTCGATCAACACCGAGAACCTAAGGCATCGTGACCGAGGGAATTTGCGCAACCTCCTCTTCACGAAGCTGCACGAACGATACAAGTTCCCCGATGACTGCGCAAACACACGCCTCTCAGGGAATAAAGTGAACAGTGCCGCCCTCACGAAGATGAGCACGGCCCTGGCTACTTGGAGAGCCGCGGTGAAGAGTAGGATTCGAAGAGGTGATAGTTACGAGAAGATCAAGGAGAAAAATCCTTCGATCAACGAAGCTGACTACCTAGAGTTCAAGATCAAGTGCGAGAGCAACGCATCTGAGGAATCAAGTCAGTGGGGGAAAGATATGCGGGACTTGAACTTAGGGGTCCACACACTCGGTCCCGGCGGTTACAGAGTGGCAGAACCTATATGGGACAAGGAGGACGCGGAGCGTGCCAAGCAAGGCCTACCGCCCCGCTTCGATAAATACCGTGACAAGCAGACCAGGAACTATGTCAGGGCCCAGTACACGGTGGACCCAGTAACAAAGGAGCTTACCACGGATGCGAAGACCAAGGCGCTTGAGCTTGTTCTGGTAAGGAATACACCCCCGCGTAATTAGCTCCATATGGTTGCATTCTAATTAATGAAGCCAAATTTCTAAATGGTTCACGTTCCTTCCGCAGGAAACTGAAAGCAGTAGCGCGGGGTCATCTAAGAGCTCCCCTTGGGACACCACTTTAAATAGGGCGTTGAACATAATGAAACACAAGGATAAGCTCAGTAAGCCGTCGTCAGCTGGTCGTGTGGCCGGCAAAGGCTTGTCCATGAAATGGTCGGATTACTATACCGCTGGGCAAAAGGAGAGAAAGACTAGCTCAGAAAGCCAGGAGCGCGTGGTTCAACAACTCAAGGCACAAGTGGCACGGATTCCGGAGATAGTCGAAGAGCAAGTGCGAGACCAACTGGGAGCGACGATCACCGCCATTGTGCCTACCTTGATTGAGGGGCTGCAGGCGTGGATTGCAGGTGGCCAACAGGGGCCGCCCCCAATTCCCAGCTTCACAGGCAGCAACTCGCACAACGCGCCGGCGGCGCCATTGGTGTCTCTGGCGGAGGCGGCATTGGTGTCTCCGGCGTCGGCGTCGACATTGGAGCTTAATGCACCCGGGTGTGGGTAGAATACGCCGGCCGGCACCTCGGCAGCAAGCGGACCCTCCGTCACTTGCACGCCCACCATTGGCGGTGCCTCGACATTAGCCGAGCTCGACGCCATCACGGTAACTAATTAAGCTTCTCGGCCGATGACTTCATCTCCTTGCCTTTGACTGGGCATCCCTGACGCCCTACATGTTTTCGCAGGGCGCCGCCGACGTTCCATGCACTCTCCTGCACTTCGTGGACGGCCAGTTGATCGATGTCGCCAAGGCCAGAATCGTTCAACCGGGTAGCCGCGTGTTCCACGGTAATCTGATGCCACCCACCGTGTATAGGGTTCAACTGGTTCGGGTGCTGCCGGGCTGCGACGACTTGTTACCTCCGTTTCGACCCCCTGGGGCCGACGAAGATGATGTGATGACCCTCAGCGCCTGCTTAAGCTGGCCCTTGCTTTGGCCGAAGAGCCAGATTCGTTTGGGGGCGGGGGACACCACCCCACAGACAACACCGCCAGTCGTGCCGGCGCCAAGCCATGGCAAGACCGCCGCAACGCTACCGGACATGCCGGACATGCATATGGCACAGGATCCGGACATGCATATGGCACAGGATCCGGACGACGACGACGACGACGACGACGGTACATTTACCAACGTCGATAATTACTTCAACGAACATGGGCACGGTGACGAATTCTTGGGGCCTCCTTCTCAGGAACACAACCCTGCAAAAGACGATCGCGATCTAGCTTGTACCGCGGAGAAACCCAATTGCAACAGGCGTCGTCTGGCGTTCAGTTCTCAGGAGACGCCTCCAGCTGCCGCCTTCACCGAGCCTCAGATAGCCGAGGTGCGAAATATTATCAGCCCCAACACACTCAAGAAGGCAGTCTCTGAGCAGAACTCGGTCCCATTACAGCAGAAGAAAAAGGGACGAAAAAGAAAGAATAACAAGCAGGGTGCGAGCCAGCCGGCACCGAGTACGATCCGTGCTCAGGACGGGCCACCTTCACCTAAGGATATCTCGAGGAGGCTGCATGTGGCGGGTAGGCCGATGTACCAACTAATCTGCTCAATGCTGCAACTGGTGCTATGCGGAGTCTGCTTGACAGTGTTCTTTCTTTGGAGAAGCGGCGTCTCTCCGAGAATGATGTGGCATACCCAGTTTTCGTGGCCAAGGTGCCAGAGGGCAAGGGCTTTGTCGATAGCACCATCGGGGGTATGATCGTCCTGCGGTTTGATGACATCTACGCTATGTTTAACCTTCATCCGCTGCACTACACCTTCATTCAGCTATTTTCGCTGAGTATGGAGATGCGGATCATTAGAGACAAGACCCCGGACATCGTAATAGTCGACCCCTTCTACATGCGTGCCAAGATCTTGGGCAGCGCTGGGGACCGGCAAGTCGCGAGTTCATACCTCGAAGGCGTCATTCTGGCAAACCCAGATAAGGATAACTTCCTCGTGCCTTACTTTCCCGAGTAAGTCATCCCCTCACCGCCCCGTAACATATGATTTCTTAGATTTCGATCGTTCTTTTTTTTTCTAACATTCCGTGTTTTGTGCAGTGACACACATTGCACACTCATCCTCTTAAGCCCGAAACATTCCACGGCCACGTATTTCGACTCGGACCGTCAGTCGAAGAAAGACTACACAAATATCAAGAAAGTTCTTGATGAAGCTCTTCCCGGCTACGTCAGATCTGGAGGCACCTTCAGCAGGCCAATTCATAGGTACGGCAAGCACGTGTTCACCCACAATACGACGTTCCCCTGCGTCAAGCAGCCATCTGGCGGTCAGAAGGATGCCTACTACGCCCTCCTTCACATGCGGGCGATCGTACGGGACCATAATCACATTCTGCTACCAAATAATCTCAAAGATTGGGCCGCACGCTTGTCGGCAATCCAGGACGCGGACATCAGACAAGAATTCTTTCGCATCCAGTCGGAGTTTGCGAAAATCATCCATCAAGATGTCCTTCGTACCTCGGGGCAGTTCTACCTCAGATATCAACCGTCCAACAGTGAGATAGAAACAACGCTACAAATGCAGGCTGACAACGCCCGCGATTTCATGACCATCACGAAAGACGGCGGCTTCATCCACGCTCCGGTCCCTGAGTCGAGTCGAAAGTAGTGATGCTATGTAGTTCTGAAATATCGATTAGCTCATGTTGTAATTAAACTTTAATGAACTTGTATGTCTCTTTAGTTTGGACAGTCGTTCAACTTATATGTAATCGATGCTATTTATTAGTAGGACCATGAATCGTGCTATTAATGTGTTGCTTTTCTCTTCCGATCCTTTTGTTGCATACTTATATATTGCTTATGTATTGTCTGTGAATTGCTACTAACGTTTTGTTTGTCTAGTGCATAGAGATGCCGTCGTATGTTGTGTACAAGGGTAAGGTTCCCGGAGTCTACGACGACTGGGAGGAGTGTCAGAGACAGGTTCACCGTTTTAGCGGTAACAGTTACAAAGGGTACACCACTAGGGCAGAGGCGGAAGCTAGATACGCGCGCTATCTAGCGGAAGAGAGGAGGGAGCGGAGGAGGAACCGAATGAAGACCAGTTTCATCGCGATGATGCTCATCGTGACCGCAGCTCTCTTCTATGTGATGGTAGTTTAGATGGTCGATATCGACTTGTAATGTGAAGACAAACTCGCTACTCGCGGTCTTGAGACTTGTAATGATCTAACTTTGTTCGGTATTTTGAATTCAGAGACTAATATGATGAATTGTATTCGGAGACTAATCTTCTATTGTATTCGATAAATCTGTTGTTTATATGTTGTGCTGTCTATATTCTGTGTAGTAATATATTTTGTAAGCTATGCAAATATCAGAAAAGAAAAAAAATTCCTAATATTCATACTAGTGGCGGACCATACTGCACTTTAGTGGCGCACTGCAATAAACACACTAGTGGCGCATTATCTTGAAGTGCGCCATTAGTAACCCAAAGCACAAGGTAAATATGGCCCCCTAGGAGGCATAGTAATGGTGCACCGTTTGACATATTAATGGCGCACTGCCTGGTGCGCCACTATTGTTTGGTATACTAATGGCGCACTAGGGGTGCGCCATTAGTATTTGTTACTAGTGGCATGATGATAGTGGCGCACCTATAGTGCGCCATTAATGGCCAAAACAAGTGCGCCACTAATTAGCCTTTTCCTAGTAGTGCACTTCTCCCCCAAATCCCTCGCCCCACTTCGCCGTCGCCCCACTTCGTCGCCGTCTCCTGCCGACGTTGACGCCCTCGGAGCCACCAGAGCCGCGCGCCGTCGACGCCACCGGAGCCGCCACCGGAGCTGCGCGGCCTCATCAACGCCACCGGAGCCACCCTCCACGCCCCTGCCTCCCTCGCCACCACTGCCTCCCTTGCCGTCACTGGAGACGCCCCTGCCTCCCTCGCCACCATCGAAGCCATCCTCTGTAAGCCCCCACCCATCCTCTCTCTCTCATGCATAGCACAAACATTGGATAGAGAACTAGCTAGCTAGGTTACCTAGTTTAATTAGGTTAATTATCTAGGTTAGTGCCAAAATTTAGTTAGGGCTTTGACAGAGAACTAGTTAGGTTAACTAGTTTAATTAGGTTAATTATCTAGGTAAACTAGGTTAACTAGCTAGGTTAACTAACTAGGTTAACTAGCTAGGTTAATTAGGTTCATTAGGTTCATCAGGTTACAAACTAGGTTAACTAGGTTGGCTAGGTTAGAGCAAAAATTTAGTTTAGAGAAAAAATTTAGTTAGGGCAGTAGGGTTTAGAGCAAAAAATATTTGGACAATGGACCTGAATCTGGTCCAAATTTCATTAAAATGAAATTTGAATTATTTGGACTATGGAAATTTTGGTGAGGTCAGAAGGGTTAGAGAAAATGGAGTTCCTTTGCAATTTAATTGGGTTCTATCCTAGGCGAAGAAGGGTTAGAGAAAATAATGTGTGTGTGTGTGAGAGAGGAATAGCTAGAACAGAATTTGGGTTCTGTCCTAGGTAGAGAAGTGTTTAGTGAGGTCATTTTGCAAAGGTTTTTGATTTTTTAAAAGATCACGCTCAAGAAGTCAAGGAACCGTGCGCCCGCCTTCGGCCATAACACCGACTTCTGCTGCATCCAGCAACCGAGTGGTATTCTCAGTGATGGATTCTATGTCGTCCACCACATGCTGGAGTACAGACGGGATCAGCAGAACCTTCGCATGTCACCTAGATCCGGCGATGCCCATATTTTGCAATGGGCAAAGAACCTAGGAGATATCCCGGATCATCGACTCCGAGCTGAGTTCTATCACATTCAGCGTGAACTTGCCCAAATCATCATGAAGGAGGTCCTCAAAAAAATAGGGATGTTCTACGAAGAAGGGCAAATGTCGCGGGAAGACGTTCGAAGACGCGTAGCCGCTCAGCGTCTCGACCTGAGGCCATTCACTGCGCTCGAGGACTATCTCCCTGACTTGGATGGATGGCACGACATGTTGGAGTGATTGACGATATATGACAATGTGTCCGTTTAGTCCATACTTTCTCTATGATGAAACTGTGAGTTATGCACGACAAAACTTTATTTGTGATGTAATTAAACCGTCCTCCTCAACTAGCGAAGATCACTCTAGTTAGGGCATTTTGGGTACGATGAACTTTGTTATTTATGCTTATGATATATTGCTTCTATTTTTGCCAAGTATGTCTCTTTCTGTTGCTCAACTATAAATGTTGCATATCCTCGACTCATGTGACGATGCAGGTGCATAGATCATCGATGGCGAAGAAGTGCTACGCCAGGAGTATACGACGAGTGGCCGGAGTGTCAGGCCCAGGTGTACCGGTTTCCGGTTTCCGAGCGACAGCCAATAGTTAGTTTAGGTTCACGCTAGTGCGAGAGAGGGATATGAACCGACGCCTCAAGAAGTACTACATTATGTATGATGAGACATGTCATGTAACTTGTATAGCTATATCGTAATTATGATGTGACGACATAATTTGTGTTGGATGGTATGATGAGACTATTATGTGTATGATATGATGAGCATAATGCATGTTTATGATATGATTAGAATACTGTATAAAACCTGTACAAAAACATCGCAAACACATAGCAAAAAAAAGATATGAGAAAATATAGTAGTAGCGCTCTTTAGCGCTGGACAGGAAAACGCTACTGCTAAAGCACTTAGCAGTAGCGCTGGTATGGAAAGCACTACTCCTAAGTAGGTATAGCAGTAGCGCGTGTCAAGACGCGCTACTGCTAAACTTTAGCTGTAGCGCCGTATCAGTAGCGCGGGTACCCGCGGTACTGCTAGGCTTTTCCCTAGTAGTGCAAGTGCAGAGTGTGACGGCAGTTCCTTATTGTCGGTGTCAAAACCGGCAGACCTCGGGGTAGGGGGTCCCGAGCTGTGGATCTAGGATCAATGGGTAATAGGGGACGACGAACACAATGTTTACCCAGGTTCGAGCCCTCTCGAAGAGGTAAAACCCTACGTCTTGCTTGATTGTATTGAATATATGATGGAGTTTACAGAGTAGATATACCTCGTGATCAGCATGAGCTAAACCCTAGGCTATGAGGTGATTAGTGTAGCTCTAACCCTAATGACTACAACCCTCGGTTTATATAGACACCGATAGGGTTAAGTTTACCGAAGATAGATTACAACCAGAGGGAAAGAGATCTCGTCCACCTTTAACTTGGAGGACACACCACGGCTTCAAAGGTCTCTGGTCATCACATGGCTCCACCAATCCGGCCCATGTACAATGGGCCGTCACCCTGAGGACCCCTTAGTCCATGACTCCCTCAGTAGCCCCCGAGCTTGCCATCAATGCCGAGACTTGTATCTGGTATCCATTCATCTGACTTGTATTTGGTTTGCGGGGCGAGTTCCTCAGCAAGTTAACCCCTTGTACGGTACCAAGTGATGTCCGGAGTTTGCAACGGCTGCTCTACTTAACACCGAAGATAGTAATAAAAATATCGCTCAAGCGTGACAAAAGGGGTCTCTAGCCTGCCCACAGCCTATAAAGGGGGGGCTGCTACAGTCTGCATCCCACGCATTCTCCCTCCTTCCGCACTTGCAATCCTTCATAGCTCCAGCGCCCCTTCTCCCTGCTTCCATAGCCAATCCCACTTCACCTCCTTCGACCATGGCCGGATCGGGCGCCAATGGGAAGTGGGAGGCCTACTCTGCCACCAACGAGGATATTCTGAAGCTGAAGGAGGCCGGCTACTTGCCGGCCAACGTCACCCATCGAGCCCCCGAGGAGGGCCAGATCGTCCCTACGCCCGAGGCGAACGAACGGGTAGTCTTCCTCCCCCATTTCCTGAGGGGGCTGGGATTTCCTCTGCACCCCTTTGTGCGGGGGTTGATGTTCTACTACAGGCTAGACTTCCATGATCTAGCCCCCAACTCCCTCTTCCACATTTCAACCATCATCGTCGTCTGTGAAGCGCTCCTCCGGGTCCAGCCGCACTTCGGCTTGTGGCTGAAGGTGTTCAACATGAAGCCCAAGGTGGTTAGCGGCGAGCACGCGGACTGCGGGGGGGGGGGGCATGATCAGCAAGCTGACATGGGTCCAGTGGCTGGACGGCCACTTCGTCGACACTGTCCGGATGTGGCAGAAGGAGTGGTTCTACATCACCAAGCCAAGGGAGGCTGCATGGGGGGCGGCCCCCGCATTCTGGTCTGGACCCCCCACCAGATTGGCCTCCTGGACCACCAAGAGTCCGGACTGGGGGCGCGTAGCTGACACCAAAGCGCTGCAGAAGTGCATCGACAACGTGATAGAGACCGGCACTAAGCTGGTCGATGTGTTCCAAATCATGCTCCACCGCGGGATCCTCCCTTGTCAGGAAAGGGCCAAGCCCATGTGGGAGCATGAGCCCGAGGATCCGGCCACTGTGCAGCAACTTTTCGGCATGACTCCGGACAAGATATGGGGCCAACTATTCCAGCCCTAGAAGGAGTGGCCGACCGAGGGGAAGGACGTCGGTCTTGACGCCGCGAATCCCCCAAGGGAGGTGAGTGGCACTTCTCTTCAAAGAGTGTTCGGATATTTACATTATGTGAGATCTGACCTTGTTACGTGGATTCTGCAGGGCTGGCTCGCGAAGGCCAAGAAGATCAGCTGCCCGACGCCGCTGCCAGAGGGACCCCGATCAGAGCAGCTGGAGAAGATGCTGGTCGTGGTGCCCTACAAGGCGCCCGCTAAGAAGGGCAAGAAGCAAGAAGCACTGGAGGCCAGGGAAGGCCTCCGTCATAGGATCTGTCCAGGCAACCAGTCCAGAGACGCTGCGGCCTCATCCGTACAGGATGGGGACGAGGAGGAGGAGGACGAAGAGGAGAGTGCCACTTCGCACTCCAAAACGAGGCCGGCGTCTGAAGACACCAAGGAGGTCCAGCCTTCCCCGGCCCCAAAGAGACGACACCGGCCTAAGTTGGTTATACCTGACAGCTCGGACGACGATAAGTCAGAGGCATCTGAGGAGCCCCCGAAGAAGGAACCCACGGTCAAGCCCCCTGGCAGCAGGTAAGGTGTCTGTATTTTCAGCTGTTATGCTTTCAGTGGTTTGCTTTAGTTGAAGGTTAACCCCTCCGAATTGCAGTCCCCCATGCAAGCGCCCCACCGAGCAGGTTTCGGAGGGGACGTCTCCGCCCGCCGAACTGGCGGACAGCGGGTCAATGGCGCATTCCACGCCTCCTTTGACCCTCGAAGAGGCCGAAGAGGTGCGGTCCCAAAGGACTCCTCCTCCGAACACGGAGGGGGAGGTAGATGCCGTAATGACCGAGGTCAACACCTCGGTTGCCAAAGACCAGGAGGGAGCGTTCCTCCCGGCCGATGAGGGAAAGGGGTCCGAGCCATCCAGGCCCCCTCCGTCGACCGCTCCCGAGCCTCCGAGGCCCTCGATGGCACATGTTCCTCCCAGCGGGGAAGGGGCCGGGGAGCCAACGCCGGCGCCGAACACCTCCGCACAAGCAGCGGTTGGCTGGTCGGCCACGCTGGAGGAGTTGGTGAGCAACTCCGCCATCGTTGAAGGACACCGCACCCTTATGGGTGCGGTAATGCAGAGTGTTCGGTCCGTCCAATCCGAACTGAGCGAAGCTGTCCAAGGCCTTCTAATAGGCTTTGAGGTAAGTCAAGTAATGATCTTTCCTTATAATGCAGCTATAATTGTTGGTTTAGGTAGGCTGCATACAAAGCAGCCCCCGAGACTCTGCCAGGACCTCGAAGAGACCTGCAGAGGATCAAATTCGGTAGGTCGATTAACAATGTCGACATTTCTTTTGCTGACGCAGGCATCGTCCGTGGCTGCGTCTGCTAATGCCACAACGTTAGAGAAGATGGATCGGAAGCTCAAGCTTTCCCATCAAGAGCTAAACCTTGTCAACAAATGGCTTGACGAGGCGCAAGGCAAGCTCCGTAAAAAGATGTGTACTTGCCGGATAGTGACTGTCCGGACTATTTACTGACTCTTTATCGTTATGATCTTGTAGCTGCTGCCGCTGAGGTCGAGGGCTTAAAGGAGGCCCTGAAGAAGGCCGAGGCAACCGAGAAGAAGGCAGCCACTGAGAAGGCAGTGGCCGAGCTTGAGAAGGCCAAGCTTGCTGCCGAGCAACATGAGGCTCGGGTGACCAAAGTCCAAGTGGAGCTCCAGGATGCCGCCAAGAAGCTGGAGGTCCTTGAGAAGGGGCAGGAGGAGCAATCCTCCCGGCAATCTAAGGCAGAGAAGGAGCTTCAGGAGGCGAGGAGCGATGCTCGAGGTGTCCGGGAGGAGCTCCGACAAGCCGCGCAAATTGCCTATGGTAAGAAATATTTACTGTAGAGTGTGTGTTCGGAGGCAACAGATTCGGCCTACTGACGAGGGTCTGGCACTCCACAGGCGTTTTCGCCGAACTCCCGAAGAATGCGGGGGCCGCGGCAAGGCACTATGCCACCCGCGAGGTGGACTCCAAGCAACGGCTTTTTTGGTCGCAGTTTCCGGACTCATAGCGTCCTCCCCTCCTCAGCAATGAAATGAAGCAGCTGATGGAGATGCATCGGATGTCCGAGCTGGCCTTGAAGGACCTGTATGTCAGCCTGTGGCCGGCCGAGCCCCTTCCAGACACCAACTTCGGCCTTGTGCAGAGGCTTAGGGAGGCGTCGCTCCGGATTGACGCCGTGAAGAAGTCGGCGTGCCTTGAGGGGGCTCGGCTCGCATTTGCGAAGACCATGGTTCATTGGCCAAGGATTAATCCAATGGAGATGGCCACTGGTCCTCCGCCCCAGGGGAAGGAGCATCACCGCCCCGAGCAGTACTTCGTGCAGGTGATGACTGGAGCGCGGGCGATAGAGGGCCAGTGTTCGAAAAATGTAATGCTTGAGTAGTTGTAGCAAGTTTGTATCAAGTGGAACTTATGCTTTATTATGCACCTGCCTGACTTGTGTCATGATTTAATTTTGACTCATGTGTGGCCGTATGTTAATTCTGAATGCTACCAGTCATCGGCTTCAGCCCCCAAGTGAATATCACGAGGGGTGTTTTGTCTCCGCACTGTAACCCTTAGCCAACGTCTTGGTGCCCGGAGGCAGTAGTGTGGGAACGTAATCAGGCAATCAGACTATTCGGTTTTACTGCCTTCACTTAACCGTAGGAGCTTGACGGTGGGGACTAGGGACTAGCCCCCGGTGTATGTGTGCTGTACTTGGGGGTCGAAGCTTACCCTTTCTAATCACATGGTTTGTGTTAAGACGAACCCTTTGTGTGACACGGCTAAATCGCCAACGATTTTTAGAGTCCAACCTTGTCATCGGATCGCAGAACCGTTCACGCTTACTATGACGATAAGTTTTTGGCTTTTTCCTCCTGAGGTACTTGACCGGGCAAGCCAGTAGTACAATCGCAGGGGTTCTCCCTCTGCCCTCTTAGCCGAACTAGCGGAACATAAGGGGCAAACATAGGAGCCGGGCAACCCAACTATTGACCCAAGACATAGTTCGGAACAGATGCATATAGTGCAATATCTGAGACGCCGGACACCTAGCGTGAAGCGGTGCCGGACTTAAGGATATTGAGTTGACACATAAATCGAACTCGTGACTGATTAATATATTTTTCATGCCGGGCTATTCGAAGAGCGATGAGAGAATCGGAAAGGGACAGAAAAATTGCAAGAATGCGGATATCCGAACACCATAAAGGTTATTTTGTTATTTCTCGTAAGCTCGAGACGTCTAACCGTACAATTCAAACTGTGAAGGCAGCAATTGTAAGAAAGAAAAAGGAAATTTTACAGAGGAAAGGTTGACGCAGGGCCTTGATGCGTGAGTTGAAGCCATCACTATGCCCTGTTGTACGTTCGCGCGTTTGCTTCTGATAAGTGGGGGCTGAGACCTTCAATGAGACCTTGATGGGCGAGGGTTCTGCTTGTGGTGCTTTATGCTGGGGGTATCCGGAGTTAGTCCCCGGGTCGTCCGAAGACGATGTCGCTCCGAAGTTTGGTTGAGCCGAACATGTACTTCGGATTAATGAATGCCTCACGGCTGCCCATGAATTTTAAGCGCAACATTGTGCTGGCGAGGCACATGGAGCATGGAGAAGATAGGCGTGTCATGGGGCACGTATCCCTATTTGCGGTGAACGCATGTGGGCTCCCATGACGGAGAACGGGTTCGAACCCGTTTGCTGTTGTCGCCGTCCTTTACGGTAGGTCGGCATCTGGGCCTATATGGGCCGGTGTTATATTCGGCCGCTAGGGCCGCAGTGTGTTCTTCGGTTCAAAGTGAGCGTTCGGTGTTGCCGTTGATAGTTATGACCCCTGAAGGACCAGGCATCTTCAGCTTGAGGTACGCGTAATGTGGGACGGCATTGAATTTGGCGAACATTATGCGGTCGAGGAGTGCGTGATAGCCACTGCGGAAAGGTGCAATATCGAAGATCAAGTCCTCGCTTCAGAAGTTGTCCGGAGATCCGAACACTACTTCAAGTGTCACGGTGCCCGTGCAGCGGGCCTCCACTCCCGGAATGACCCCTTGAATGTGGTATTACTGGGTTTAATCCTTGATGGATCGATCCCCATTTTCTTCACTGTATCCTCGTATATCAGATTGAGGCTGCTTCCTCCGTCCATTAGGACTCTAGTGAGGTGGAATCCATCGATAATGGGATCTAGCACTAGGGCTGCGGACCTCCCATGGCGTATGCTTGTGTGGTGGTCACTGCGATCGAACATGATCGGGCAAGCCGACCATGGATTGAACTTCGGTGCTACTGGTTCGATGGAGTATACGTCCCGTAGCGCTCGCTTCCTCTCCTTCTTCGATATATGGGTTGCATAGATTATGTTTACCATCTTGACTTCGGAGGGGAAGGGTTTCTGGCCTCCACTATTCGGCCTGCGGGGCTCATCATCGTCCTTGTTGCGTGCGCTTTCGCCCGAGTCTTCGGCGTTGAGCTTGCCGACCTGCTTTATCACCCAACAATTACAGTAGGAGTGGTTGGCAGGCTTTTCGGACGTTCCATGGATCAGGCAGGGCCCGTCGCTGTTGCCTTTAGGGGCCTTTTTGCGCTATCCGGAGTTCGAGTTTCGGAATCCGGCGTTTACTTCCGTATCCTCACCTTCGCCATCATTGTGGCGATGTTTGTTCTTGCTGCGTCACGGCTTTCCATTTCTGTCCCGGACTTCAGAAGTACCAGGGGTATCGGGACTGGTGGTTTTACGAGCAAGCCAACTGTCCTCACCTACACAAAAGCGGTTCATGAGAAAAGGGCTGCCATGGTTCGTGGTTTATCCTGGCCGAGCTGCCTTATGAGCCATTCATCCCTGACACTATGCTTGAAGGTGGCCAAGGCTTCGGCGTCCGGACAGTCAACAATCTGGTTTTTCTTGGTGAGGAATCGGTTCAGAACTGTTGGGGCAGATTCTTCGGGTTGTTGCGTAATGCGATTTAGGTCATCAGCGTCCGGAGGCCGGACATAGGTGCCCTGAAAGTTTGCTCGAAAAGCGTCCTCCAGCTCTTCCCAACAACCTATAGAGTCTTCGGGGAGGCTGTTCAACCAGTGCCGAGCTGGGCCTTTGAGCTTTAGCGGCAGATATTTAATGGCGTGGAGGTCATCTCCTCATGCCATGTGAATGTGGAGGAGGAAATCCTCTATCCATACGGCTGGATCCGTGGTTCCATCGTATGATTCAATGTTCACAGGCTTGAAGCGTTCCGGGAATTGATGTTGCATTACCCTCTCTGTGAAGCACAAGGGGTGTGCGGCGCCCCGGGCTCGGGCTATGTCGCGTCGGAGGTCTTCGGTCCTCCGAATCAGCTGTTGTTCCCGGATTCTATCATTTCGGTTTACCCGATCATATTATGCTTCCCTGTAAGCGGGTGAGTCTTCACTGGGTCCGTAAATGGACCTGGTGCGACCTCCCCTGGCGTCTAGGTCATGGCGAAGGTCGTACTCGTAAGTGGGCCTCGCTTGATCCTTGCCGTAACGGTGAGGTGGGGCGGCTAGGTGTTCGGCCTTGTCAGCTTCTCTGTCTCGTCCTCTAGGGGGACGGTCCGGCTGTTCGGCGCGTGTGTATGTTGGACGTGTTGGCTCTAAGGCTTCATCATCGAACTGGGGTAGCAATTTTCGCTTAGGATAGCTCTTAACTGCTGTTCGTGGCCATATCCTTCTTCGGTGACTAGGACTTTGGTCCATCGCCCATTGAGGGTGTCTTGTTTAGACTTGATTTTGCGCTTTTGTTTCTTCAGGCTGCGGGCGGTGGCTAAAAGCCTCCGCTTGAACCTTTCCTGCTCCAGAGGGTCTTCGGGGATGATAAAGTCGTCCTCCCTGAGACTTGCCTCCTCTTCAGAGAGTGGGAGGTAGTTGCTATCCTCGGAGTCGTCGCGGCCTTCCAGATTGAGTGGGTCCTCCTGCCCCGCAGGGTCATCCTGGTGATGCTCGTTGGCTACGGCTCCGGCGGGTCGTCTGTATTATTCTCGGTGCCGTTCTCCACCGAGTCTATGTTGCACGTATGGCTTTGGTGTGGGTTTGACCGGCGGCATTGTTTTTGTCGTTTGGGCGGCTCGTCTCTGGGCTTGCCTCTGTCCTGATTGGGAGTGCTGTTGCCGTCTTTGGGGGTGTCCACCATGTAAATATCGTAGGTGGACGTGGCTGACCAGCGGCCCGTGACGGGGGGACCGACCTCAGTATAAGCCGTGGTTACGTCCTCCTCGTCCATGTATTCGGCATTCTCCGAATTGTAGTCTAACATATCATTTAAATCATCGATAGTTGCTACCAAATGGGTGGTGGGTGGGGCGCAAAATTCCCTGTCGAACGCCTCGAAGGGTTGGCTATTGAAGGCGGAGGGCAGGTTCTCGTGGATGGTCAATTTCTGAATCCGGTCCAGCGCCTTGTTCAACATATCGAGGGTTACCGGGCTTGAGGGCTCTAGGCCAGGCCTTGTGGTGATGAAGCGGAGGTCGGTCTGTGACTCGACCTATCCTTGGCTCCGGACGGACCTATCTTCAGGATTCGGGACTGAAGCCTCGAGAGGCACCGGATTGTCCTCGGAAACTGAGGGGTATGCTTTGACCCTCCTGTGCACCTTCCACGCTTTGAGGTTTGGTCGTTTTGGACAGGGGATGACCCCTGGCCGATATTTGCCGACTCAGGGTGCGGGCTCGAAGCCAGTAGGGTATTGTGGGGGAGTAGCTCGGCTGAGATCGAATCTTGGCCTCTGACCTCTGGTTCTGCCTCGAGGGCCGGGGATAAATCCTCCGCTGATGTATGTTCAGTTGACAGTGGGCTGAGGTCCCCTCTCTCAAGGAGTCCTTCCTGGCTCAAAGCCGTTTGGTAGACTGGGGCCGATTCACAGATCGGATCGGAGGTGTACGCCGGAGTAGGCGCGGCAAGGCCTGCGGGGGTGGTGAATCCGGTGAAAACCAGATCCCCCCGCGTGTCAGTGACGTACTCTAGATTGCCGAATCGAATCCGGTGTTCGGGAGCGAAGTTGTCGACCTGGCCAAGATGGCTGATCAGATCAGCGTGCAGCACGATGCTGCCAAGAGTGAAGAGTTGTCCAGGGATGAAGAGGTCCATGGAACTGATGTCCTCTCCAAGGAATAGGCGAGCCATCGATCCATCCGGCGATCCAACAGCGGAACTCTCAATGAAAGCACCAATGTCGGTGTCAAAACCGGCAGACCTCGGGGTAGGGGGTCCCGAGCTGTGGATCTAGGATCAATGGGTAACAGGGGACGACGAACATAGTGTTTATCCAGGTTCGGGCCCTCTCGAAGAGGTAAAACCCTACGTCCTGCTTGATTGTATTGAATATATGATGGAGTTTACAGAGTAGATCTACCTCGAGATCAGCATGAGCTAAACCCTAGGCTATGAGGTGATTAGTGTAGCTCTAACCCTAATGACTACAACCCTCGGTTTATACAAACACCGATAGGGTTAGGGTTACCGAAGGTAGATTATAACCAGAGGGAAAGAGATCTCTTCCACCTTTAACTTGGAGGGCACACCACGGCTTCAAAGGTCTCCAGTCATCACACGGCTCCACCAGTCCGGCCCATGTACAATGGGTCGTCACCCCGAGGACCCCTTAGTCCATGACTCCCTCACTTACCTCCCCTCATCCTAGAGGGAACGATCTTGGTTTTTGTATCATTCAGATTCATCATAGTGATAAATAGATAATAATCCCAAGTGACTCAACAAATATAGCTATGGTCCCCCGCAACGGCACCAGAATTTCTGGCGCCGTTGCCGAGGAGATCTATGTCAAGCCTTCCAAGTACCATCATAAACTCTCATCTCTTGCATTACATTATTCGCAATTTGCCTCTCATTTTCCTCTCCCCCACCTCTAAAACGATTTTCAGAAAAATACAAAAAGATTTGCCTTTTTATTCGCCCTTCTTCCGTTTGCCTTTTCATTCTCTTCTTGTTTGCTCGCGTGTTTGGTTGCTTTTACGGCTCCACCCAAAAACTTTGATCCATATTATAGGAAGCTGGAAGAAATTGAAAATAATACTAGGAGCTTCATGTCCTTACAATTTGAGCATAATAGTTTCTTTAAGAACGAGCTCAAGGAGCAGAAATCTTTTATGGAAGATATGAATAAAGAGGTCGATGATATGTCTAAAGAATTTTATGGTCTTAAATCTCAATTTGCTCATCTTGGAAATTTAGTTGGCCAAATTTTCAATAAACAAACCACTTTGGTAAATAAGATGGCCGCTAAACCAGAGTTTTGTGAAAATAATGATGAAGATCTTAAAGTGATTGATGTGACTCCTATTGAATCTTTGATTTCTAATATAAATCTTGATAAAGATGGGACTGGAGATGAGTCAACTTTAGCTAGAAGGCGTCCCAATGATTCGGAGTTTATAGGTCTTGATGCAAAAATTGATAAAAGTGGGATTGGAGAGGTCGAAACTTTAAGTAGCGATGAACCCACTCTTTTGGATCTCAAGGATTTTAATTATGATAATTGTTCTTTGATAGATTGTATTTCCTTGTTGCAATCCATGTTGAATTCTCCTCATTCTTATACTCAAAATAAAGCTTTTATTAAACATATCGTTGATGCTATGATGAAATCTCTTGAAGAAAAACTTGAGTTGGAAGTTTCTATCCCTAGAAAGCTTTATGATGAGTGGGAACCTACTATTAAGATTAAGATTAAAGATTATGAGTGCTATGCTTTGTGTGATTTGGGTGCTAGCGTTTCCACGATTCCAAAAACTTTATGTGATGTGCTAGGTTTCCGTGAATTTGTTGATTGTTCTTTAAATTTGCATCTTGCGGATTCCACTATTAAGTAACCTATGGGAAGAACTAATGATGTTCTTATTGTTGCAAATAGGAATTATGTGCCCATAGATTTCATTGTTCTTGATATAGATTGCAATCCTACATGTCCTATTATTCTTGGTAGACCTTTCCTTAGAACGATTGGTGCAATTATTGATATGGAAGAAGGAAACATTAGATTTCAATTTCCGTTAAGGAAGGGCATGTAACACTTTCAAAGAAAGAAAATTAAGTTGCCATATGAATCTATTATGAGAGCTACTTATGGATTTCATACCAAAGATGACAATACCTAGATCTATGTTTTTATGCCTAGCTAAGGGCGTTAAACAATAGCGCTTGTTGGGAGGCAACCCAATTTTATTTTTGTTCTTTCTTTTTGGGTTATGTTTTTCAATAAAATTTTCATCTAGCCTCTGGTTAGATGTGTTTTCATGTTTTAATTAGTGTTTGGGCCAAGTAAGACCTTTGGGATGGCTTACGGTGATAGTTGATTTGATCTTGCTGAAAAACAGAAACTTTTGCATCCAGTTGCAGAATTTTAATAATTCACATAAGCGACTAAAAACCCTGAATTTTTTACAAAAGATTTATATACAAATTTTCTATGTTGTCTTAATTTTCCAGAAATTTTGGAGTCACAGAAGTATTAGAACAATTCAGATCTTCCCAGACTATTCTGTTTTTGACAGATTCTGTTTTCTATGTGTTGTTTGCTTATTTTGATGAATCTATGGGTAGTATCGGGGGGTATGAACGATGGAGAAGTTGGAATACAGTAGATATTACACCAATATAAATAAAGAATGAGTCAACAACAGTACCAAAAGTGGTGATTTGTTTTCTTATACTAACGGATCTCATGAGTTTTCTGTTGAGTTTTGTGTTGTGAAGTTTTCAAGTTTTGGGTAAATATTTGATGGACTATGGAATAAGGAGTGGGAAGAGCCTAAGCTTGGGGATGCCCAAGGAACCCCAAGGTAATATTCAAGGATAACCAAGAGCCTAAGCTAGGGGATGCCCCGGATGGCATCCCCTCTTTCGTCTTCGTCTATCGGTAATTTTACTTGAGGCTATATTTTTATTCACCACATGATATGTGTTTTGCTTGGAGCGTCTTGTATGATATGAGTCTTTGCTTTTTAGTTTGTCACAATCATCCTTGCTGTACACACTTTTTGATAGGGACACGCATGAATCGTGATTTATTAGAATACTCTATGTGCTTCACTTATATCTTTTGAGCTAGGCAATTTTGCTCTAGTGCTTCACTTATATCTTTTTAGAGCACGGCAGTGGCTTTATTTTATAGAAATTATTGAACTCTCATGCTTCACTTATATTATTTTGAGTGTCTCTCTAAACAGCATGGTAATTTGCTTTGGTTATGAATTTAGTCCTAATATGATGGGCATCCAAGAGGGATATAATAAAAACTTTCATATGAAGTGCATTGAATACTATGTGAAATTTGATTCCTTATGATTGTTTTGAGATATAAAGATGGTGATATTATAGTCATGCTAGTGAGTAATTGTGGATTGGTAGAAATACTTGTGTTAAAGTTTGTGATTCCTGTAGCATGCACGTATGGTGAACCGTTATGTGATGAAGTCGGAGCATGATTTATTTATTGATTGTCTTCCTTATGAGTGGCGGTCGGTGACGAGCGATGGTCTTTTCCTACCAATCTATCCCCCTGGGAGCATGCGTCTAATACTTTGTTTCGATAGCTAATAGACTTTTGCAATAAGTATGTGAGTTCTTTATGACTAATGTTGAGTCCATGGATTATACGCACTCTCACCCTTCCACCATTGCTAGCCTCTCTAGTACCGCGCAACTTTCACCGGTGCCATACACACCATATTACCTTCCTCAAAACAGCCACCATTCCTACCTATTATGGCATTTCCATATCCATTCCGAGATATATTGCCATGCAACTTCCACCATTCCGTTTTATTATGACACGCTCCATCATTGTCATATTGCTTTGCACAATCATGTAGTTGACATCGTATTTGTGGCAAAGCCACCATTCATATATTTTCATACATGTCACTCTGGAGTCATTGCACATCCCGGTACACCACCGGAGGCATTCATATAGAGTCATATTTTGTTCTAAGTATCGACTTGTAATTCTTGAGTTGTAAGTAAATAAAAGTGTGATGATCATCATTATTAGAGCATTGTCCCATGTGAGGAAAGGATGATGGAAGCTATGATTCCCCCACAAGTCGGGATGAGTCTCCGGATGAAAAATAAAAATAAAAGAGGGCAAAGAAGCCCACAAAAAAAGAGAAGAAAGAAATGAGAGAAAAGAGAGAAGGGGCAATGTTACTATCCTTTTTCCACACTTGTGCTTCAAAGTAGCACCATGATCTTCATGATAGAGAGTTTCCTATGTTGTCACTTTCATATACTAGTGGGAATTTTTCATTATAGAACTTGGCTTCTATATTCCAATGATGGGCTTCCTCAAATTGTCCTACGTCTTCGTGAGCAAGCGAGTTGGATGCACACCCACTTAGTTTATTTTTGAGCTTTCATAAACTTATAGCTCTAGTGCATCCGTTGCATGGCAATCCCTACTCACTCACATTGATATCTATTGATGGGCATATCCATAGCCCATTGATACGCCTAGTTGATGTGAGACTATCTCCTTCTTTTTGTCTTCTCCACAACCACCATATTCTATTCCACCTATAGTGTTATATCCATGGCTCACGCTCATGTATTGCGTGAAGGTTGAAAAAGTTTGAGAACATCAAAATTATGAAACAATTGCTTGGCTTGTCATCGGGGTTGTGCATGATTTAATACCTTGTGTGATGAAGATGGAGCATAGTCAGACTATATGATTTTGTAGGGATAACTTTCTTTGGCCATGTTTGTCGGCATTCTGGGAATGTGGGTACCCATACTTGCATGCCTGCAGCCCACGGCGTGGCTCCATCGATGGCCTGGTACGGCCCAGCTTCAGCGACAACAACTCAAGACCCTCACGATGGGCCAAGCCTCGCGAGGAAGATGACACCAAGACCTCCACGAGGAGCGGCCTCCTCAGGCTGGCTCCCGAGGAGCGGAGATCTCTATGCAAGCCTTGCCTCGTGAGGTCCGGATGACGTGAGCCATGACGACCAAGGCCAGGCGGGCGCCAGCGGGCGCAGTGTACCAGTTTGCTCTTCGGTGCTAAAGAGGCAAGTGCAGGCGCGGAGTCCTGAGGAATCAGCTAAAGGTTTCCATTCCCTTGCAACAAGACCAAGACCGCCAGGACGGCAGGACGGAGGTCATCACCGAGCCCACCATGGCCTCACAACCAGAGGCTTTTGCAGGCAAAGACTACTTTTGTCAGGATAGCATGTACTAGTTGTCTCCCTTCGAATTTGGCCATTGTGGGATCCCTTCCCGCCTTTCATTTGGGAAGAGGACCAAGGCCACTATAAATAGGACTTAGCCACCACTGTAGAGGGAAAGACACATCGAATCAACAGATCCCTCATATCACCCACACACTCACCAGCTCGCTCGAGCTCAAGAACACCTCTCCTCCTGAGGCTGTTCGCCACTGTACTAGTTCATCCTCAGCCCCTCGAGGCCAATCCACCACAAAGCAGGAGTATGGTTTTACACCACAAGGTGGCCCAAACCTAGGTAAATTGTTGTGTCTCTTTTCCTTACAGTTTGTCGAGCTAGGCTGTGAGATTAGCGAGTAGGTAGACTGGGGAGGACGAGTTCTTCGCACGCACCCCAGAGTTCAAACCTCTCAAGGGTTTGCGGAACCCAAAATCTGACATTTGGCGTGCCAGGTAGGGGTGCGTCGGAGCCTCTTTTCCGCCGGTCGATCTGCCATCGCTTCACCGCTTCCATGGCTGACGCTCGTCGAGCTAGTGCTGAGCGCCAGGCCACCCTCACCGCCCGCGTCGCTCAGACGGCGTCGGCGGGTGATGGCTGCCCTCGCCGTCCCCCATCTCCAGTGGCAAACGCCGCCACCGGCCCTGCGGGGCATGAGCAGCAAGCTTCGTTGCTGCACCCTTCTGTGCGGCGGGATGGACTCACCGCCACCCCGTCGCTGACTCCGGCTGGTTCGTCGTCTCATGCTCGTCGCGGGACGGCGAACGCGCATGCTGCGTTGCTCATGGTGCACGAGCTCCTGCGCTACTGCCCCGTCGACGACCTCTACGAGGACTGGTTGGACCGCATCGTCGAGCTTGTCAGCACCGCCGGGGACTCTCCTGCACCGTCTCACTCGCTGCCTCACCTGCCGCCTGCTGTGGGTGACGTAGCCCATGGAGCACCTCCTCCACCTCCCCGTCAAGACGTCGTCCTCGAGCCAAGGAGCGAGGCCCCTCGGCGCGACCCCCGCGCAGGGCGCCGGCGTGTGAAGAAGAAAGCTGCCAGGTGGTGGAGCGGCCGCAGGAAGATGCTCGTGCACTCCCAGCACCGCCACGTCAAGACCGTGCGCTGCCTACAGCGTTGGCGCGCGAGCGCCAAGACCAGGCTCCACCTCCACGACGGGCTCCTGTGATGACAGCGGGTTGCCGCGCATTCACTCCGGAGCTACACAGCGTCGTCTAGCCGGGGAAGTTCAAGCCTGACCTGCCTCCATGCTACGACGGCACCCCCGACCCTGCCGAGTTCCTGCAGCTCTACGAGCTAAGCATCGAGGTAGCCAACGGCGACAAGAAGGTTATGGCGAACTGGTTTCCCATGGCCCTCAAGGATGGTGCGCGCTCGTGGCTCCTGAACCTGCCCGCGGGATCGATCTCCTCCTGGGACGAAATGCGGGAGCGTTTCGTCGCCAACTTCCAGGGCACTCGCGACTGTCCACCGGCTGCGGGTGACCTGCGGCGCATCAAGCAGCAGCCAGGAGAGACCTTGCAGAAGTACATCCAGCGCTTCAACAGCGTCCACCTCAAGATCCCCACAGTGTCGGACGAGGCCATTATCTCGGCATTCACTGATGGCGTCTGCGACATCAAGATGAAGGAGGAGCTCGCCATACATGAGGACCTGTGCATGGCTCTGGAGATGTTCAACATGGCAACCAAGTGTGCGAGCGCTGAGGAAGGTCGCCTCTCTCTCCTGGAGCTCCCAGGGGCTGACCCAGAAGACAAGAAGGCCAAAGCAAGGACGTGAAGTGCAAGGGACTGGCCGTGCTCGTGGCCGAGCCAGAGATGAAGCGCGGCTGCGACCACCCAGAGTCATCCAAGGGCAGCCGCCCGTTCTGTGTCTTCCACAACGTGCACAGCCACAACACCAACGACTGCCAGGAGCTCAGGGCCATTCGCGACAGGCGCCTCGGTCGTCGCCCTGAGCGCGGCAACCGAGGCTACAACCGCGGAGGAGGCCGAGGTGGAAGATGCTAGGACGGCCGCGACCCCAGCCAAGAATGGCGCGATCAGCCTCGTGAGGACTGCTGGCAGGGCCAGCCTCGCGAGGGCCCCTGGAGAGACCAGCCTCATGAGGACCGTCCTCAGGGCAACGCTGGCCTTCCTCCGTTGCCGCTACCACCAAGAAGGAATGACGACCACCACCAGGACGAGGGGGCTAGGGGCTTCTAGGAGCCCCGTGCCATCCCCTACATCTTGGGCAGTGCTCAGGCCCCTGCCTCACATCGCATCTTCAAGCAGTTTGCCCGTGAGGTGAACGCGGCCCTCCCCAAGATCGAGGCAACACGAGCTCTCAGGTGGTCCAAGTGCACCATCACCTTCAGCTCATCCGATCAGCTCAAGTGCGCGGCAACTGCCGGCGCTCTCCCGATGCACTGCTCGCCTACCATCAGCAATGTGCTCGTCACCAAGACTCTCATCGATGGCAGTGCGGGGCTCAACATTCTCTCCATCGAGACATTCGACCGACTCCAGGTGTCCTAAGACCAGCTGCAGCCTACCAAGCCTTTCTCAAGAGTGACCGACGGCTCCACCACCCCGATAGGGAAGATCCGCCTCCCTGTCACCTTCGGCAAGCACAACAACTACCGCACTGAGCTCATCGACTTCGACGTCGCCCACATTTGCCTTCCATACAATGCCATCCTTGGGTATCCGACCCTGGCCAAGTTCATGGTGGTGACTCATCATGGTTACAATGTCCTCAAGATGCCAGGAAGCTGCGGCGTCATCATGGTCGCCTGCGAGGAGAAGGACACGGTGTGCTCTCTCGAGCACGCCTACCAGGCTGCGGCGGTCGAGAACAAGACGATGAAGGCGCCATCTACCCTCCTGTGGCTGTCCCCAAGAAGAAGAAGCTGCTGCTCCGCCAAGGACCTCAGGAGGGCAGGGCGACCAGTGGCACCACCTCAGGCCCGGTGCCAACTGATGGGGCGCCTCCCTCTCTCGCATAGGAAGGCGCGCCCGGTGCCCCTCTCAGGCTGGGCTCGGGGGCTCTCCTCTGGAAGGCCTCTGACCTGGCCAACGTCACGAGGGAGGCACTCGGGCACCATGTGGAGGCGTTCTTCAGCGCGCCCTTCCGCCAGGAGGATGCAAGGCACGAGGTGCCAGGTGCTTAGGAGTTCATCACCAAGGCAATCAAGGAGCTTTAGGAGGCAAGAGCTATGCGAGGCAACCATCGCCCACCACCCGACGCTGCTCCTTGTCCCAGCGAGGACAGCGAGTTGCGCGTCTGCGTCAACATCCCGGGCCTTAACAGGGGCGCATCTCAGGAGCGCTTCTGGCCATCCCGCGCTGGCCGATGCGAGGGTCCCCCTCACAGCTATGTTCGCATACCTTTGGGCTTGCCGAGCGCAGCTGCTGCATTCCAGCGCCACATGTGGGGCGTCCTGGCGGCTCATGAGGCCAGAAGCCAGGCGATCCTATCAGAGGAGGAGATGGATCCTTGCGAGCCCCTAGGGCCCCCAGAGCCTCCCGAGGTTCAGGGCCTGGGCGGCTCATGAGGAGCGGCTTCTGTGGCACGCATCTTCAGCTACTCCAACATATCTTCAGCAACGGTGCCAGGTGACATTTTCTGGTTTGTTCAGTTGGGGGCGCCCCTCGGGCTGCATTATCCCCAAGCCGCGTGGGTCCGTCCCTGCGGCATGTATCATTTTGCATCTATCAGAACTAGCTCTACCTTATCCATGAGTTGATTTATGATTATCACTTGCCTATCCGGTGCTTCGTCACCACGAACGTCGTACGCCCTTGCAAGCCCACCCACGACCGCCTCATGATTAAGGACTGGCACGGCGTCTGTGCTCGGGTCCGTCCCTGCAGCGTCGCTAAACCCAAATGGCTGAGCTCTGGCTCGTGGGCCAGCTCCCGTGCATGTCACCTCCCATGGTCCTTGGTGCCTTGTTCTCGCATGAGCTAATTGGGGGTGGGTAAGTTAGGGCACGCGACCCGGTGCCTCGCCACCGCGGCAGCCGCGCACCGGTTGTCTTTCTTCAGGACATTCGCATGAGAAGACTGGGCACGGTGTCTATGCTCGGGTCCGTCCCTGCAGCGTCGACAAACCCAACGGCTGAGCTCTGTCTGGCAGGCCAGACCCGTTCAGGTCACCTCCTGGGGTCGTTGGTGTTTGGCCTTCTCATATGTTAACCTCAGGAGATTCACTCGGCGCAGGTTGCCTAACCATCTCGCAGGACTATCACAAGTGTTATGAATCAAATTCAGGCGCAACCCGCCTTGAGGTAGGGCCTCGTGAGTCCCGCGCTAGCTCACGAGTGCCCATACACACCTCCTCTAGCCCTGCCGTGCAAGCCACGTGTCAGGGCGGGGCTGTACACGCCCCGGGGTCTCCCCTCAGAGGGAGCCCCCACCCACGTACCAATGGAAGCACCATGCTTCGCGCTAGCAGTTGACACGGTCGAGGAGCGGCTATGCCCGTGCAAGAGTGGTAGCGCCATGCTCCGTGCTGGTGATAAACAACTGGGGGCAGCCTAACGGCTGCACTAACCTCAGGAGAGCCACCAGGCTCGGTGTTCAGCCTCATCGCGCTGCTTTCCCCTCGGGAGAGTATCGCGAGGGGGTGGGCACGGGGGCTACTCTCAGGTCATGCCTGGCTTACGCCACCTTGCCAGGTCCCTTGGACCTGGTCTTCGCGCATCCCTCCCGAGCGAAAGCCCGAAGAGGACAGGTATGGGGGTTTTTGTTCGTACGTCAAGGGGGACACCTGAGCATCGCGACTCAGGAGCCGAACTCGCCACGTAGCCCCTCACCCCTTGGTCTCGTCCTAGCGATCCGGACAACCCAACAGCGGCTGAGGTATGCGCGGGGCCGGGCCCTGCCGACGCAGAACACCAAGACCCACTCTTGCGTCTCCTTCCCGAGGGCTATTCGTACGTCAAGGGGGACTCCTGAGCATCGCGACTCAGGAGCCTAACTGGCCACGTAGCCCCTCACCCCTTGGTCTCATCTTGGCAATCCGGACGACCCAACAGCGGCTGAGGTATGCACGGGGCCGGGCCATGCCGATGCAGAACATCAAAGCAAACGGAAAGGAAACCGCAGAACCTTAGCAAGTTATTACAAAACATATTGTCTCTTAAAGTTCCAAAGCATAAGTTCTTACGCCTCCACGAGGCACGATACATGTTGCAGGAATAAAACAAGGGGAAAGCGCCGCCATCTCCTTCAGCCGTGGACGCCACCGTTACCCGCTTGGGGAGTCCCGTCATCGACGACGTCGCCGCCATCCTTGCCGTCAGCCATAGGCAAGGGGTCGACGGCGAGGAACTTCCGCAGCAGGGCCTCCACTTGACCCTTCACGGCCTCGGCAGCAGCATCTTGGAGCTCAGGGTCCACGGGTTCGAGCAGGGCACCAAAGTCGATGCTGGAGTCCTAAAGATGGAGGTGGCTGAAGACGCGCGTTGCGGCCGAGGCCGAAAGCGCGCGGGCTCCCCCCTCCACCATGGGGCCCACTCCGACGATGATGCCCTCGAGCGCGGCGACGAGCTTGGGGAGCAGCCCGGCGGGGCCTTCCTCCGGAGTCACCAATGGCTCCTTGTACCCGCTCCTGTAGAGATCCTGTAGTGCCTGGCGGGACCTCTGCTCGAGGGAGTCGAAGGCAGCATGCCCCGCGGTGGCCGCCTCCTCAGCCTTGGCAAGAAGTTTCTCCCTGGCCTCCAGCTGAGCCTTCTCGTCAGAGACAAGCTGGGTGTGGGACGCCTGGGCCGCCTCCACCTCCTCCTTCAGCTTCTCTAGGCGGCCGCGCTCCGTGGCCTGCTCCCGAGATGCCTGCTCCAGCTCGGCGTCGCGACCGGCGACCGCGGACTCCCACTCCTTCAGCTTTTCCTCCTACTCCTTGAGTTGGCGAGCGTGGGTGGCCTGCTTGTCGCGGAGGGCTTTCAGCTCGGCATCCGCCACGCGGGAGCGCTCCTCAGCATCCTTCGCGTCCTTCAACGCCATGTCACGGGCGGCAGCGGCCATGCCGGCCAACTTCTGGCCCTACTCTTCAGAGCGTCGGCTTGGTCCCAGGCTACCCTGACGGACGAGTCATCCTGGAGCCACCCCGAGACCAGCTCCAGGTGCCCCGACGCCCGGCGCCGGTCGGTGCCCGATCATTCCGGAGTTGATCCAACACAGAGAAGGCCTGCTCCAGAGCACCGAGCGTGGTAGAAGAGCCGCGGCCCGCCAGCGTGGCGGCTGGATGAGGAGATGGCGACGGCATCAAGATCGGCGAAGCAACAGCAACAAGGATGGCCGGGGGCTACGGAGCCCTCGGGTCATCAGCACGCGCGCTGAAGGCAAGCGTCTCTGAAGCCGGCGCGGCCACGGAGGCATCCTTCTCCTGAGGTTGGGCCCGTGTGCCTCGCGAGGACAACCCTGCGGCAGGAGGACGCGAGCCAGCCTCGTCCGTCTACCCCAGGACCTCTGGGGCCGAGGTGGGCTGCTTGGCCTCAGGAGCCCTCGCCTCCTCCTTCTTCTTTTTCGCCGCCGGCGTTGGCCTGGCCATGGAGAGGAAAATGTCAGAGCACTATGTCAAGAGCAGGAAGCAAAGACAAGATGGTGCGCTTACTGGTCCGTGGCGACGTAATCCCTCGTCCTCTTGAGGAGCGCGATGCCCACAGGCTTCATGGGCGCGAGCCCCGCCGCATTCTCAGGAGCGGATGAGCGCGCGGCTGCTGGATCTGCGGCAGCGGCGGCCGACGGTGGGGCGGAGGCGCCACCCCGGGGAAGCAACGACGACCTGTCCTTCTTTGGGACACCCAGCTTCAGCTTCTTTGGAGAGGTGCCCCTAGACCTCGTGGTGACCCCGACGGAGCGCGGCGACTCCCTGACTGGGTACTCATCGGCGTCGTCGTCAGAAAAGGCGTGGAGGAGCTCGCTCCGCCGTGGGCAAGAGGTCTCCCCCACCTCCTCCAAGGTCGCCTGCGAGCCCTCGTTCTCCTCCTCCCCGGAGGGATCACCGGAGGACACCGGCACCGGGGAGCCCAGGGGCAGGGAAGGCTCCAGCGGCACGAGCCCCCACTCGTTGAAGACAGGCATGGTGGCGGCTATCATCTCCCCATCGATGCGACGGTACAACGGGAGATGGGCATCCGAGGGGCCACCCTAGTCCTTCCCGAGCAAGGTGCGCATGACCTTGCTCAGCTCCCCGTCGGACAAGTTGTCCGGGCGCAACCGGAAGTCATCTCCCGCGCCCTTGAAGCTCCACAGGGGGCGCGAGTGCGCCTGGAGCGGAGCCAGGCGCTGCGTCAGGAACTCCTTGATGATCATGGCCCCTGTCAGCTTCTCCGCCTTCGGGTCCTCCGCCTTCAGGTCGGCTGTCATCTTCTTCAGCAATTGCTCCACTCTGGGGTCGGTGAGCTTCTCGTGAGCCCATCGATCTAGGGGCTTCGACAGCGCGGTCGGCAGCTCCAGCCGAGCATGGGAGCGCTTGGCATCCATGAAGATCCACTTGTTCCGGAAGTCCTCCACCTTCTTCTCGGGCCACAAGATCGCGTTGCTGCCGTTGGCCGCGATGAAGCTGGCGCACCCAAAGCACTGGCCGCTGCTTATCCGGAGGTAGAAGAAGTGGCGGAATAGCGCGACGGAGGGCGTCACCCCCACGAACGCTTCGCAGTAGAAGGCGAAGATCGACAGGAGGAGGATGGAGTTGGGATGAAGATGGAGGGCGTGGAGACCATAGTGGTTGAGGACGGCATAGAAGAATCGGGAGAAAGGGGGAACCAGCCCAGCGAAGCCGCTGTGCAGGAAGAAGGGGTAGAAGGTGTCACCCAAGGCTTCCAGCTGGGCGGAGCCGACCAGGAGCGCCGTCTCCCCTCCCTCATTGTCGGCGCCCGCCGTCAGCAGGAGCACGGCGGCAAGGTGCTTCTCCTCGGCGATGGAGGACGCGCTCAAGGCCGGCTCAAACCAGAGAGCCAAGCGCGCGGCGGAGGCCGATGACTTCGCCTTGTCAGTGGCCATCGGTGGCGAGTCCGGGGAAAGGATTCAGCAGATCTGGAAGCGTGCTAAGTAGGAGGAGAAGGGGATCTGGAGCAAGACGGAAGGAAGGCAATGAAGGCTCAGCGGCAAGCGCCAGCCTTTTTGTCAGGCAGGGACGGTTGCCGAGGCAGCGTGGGGAAGCGGAGACGCCCACGTCCCATCAATCGCCACGCGTCGACCAAGGCCGCAGGCGGTTAGGGCCCGCGGCACTCCGCACTTGCCCCTTGGCTTCGCCTCGAAGCCAAGTTCGAGCGCGCCTTGGGCCCAGGGGCTACTGTCGGTCTTCTGGGAACGGGGGTACCCAGACTTGCCTGCCTGCGGCCCACGGCATGGCTCCATCGATGGCCTGGTATGGCCCAGCTTCAGCGACAACAACTCAAGACCCTCGCGAGGGGCCAAGCCTTGTGAGGCGAACGACACCAAGACCTCCATGAGGAGCGGCCTCCTCAGGCTGGCTCCCGAGGAGCGGAGATCTCTATGCAAGCCTCACCTCGTGAGGTCCGGATCACGTGAGCCATGACGACCAAGGCCAGGCGGGCGCCAGCGGGCGCAGTGTACCAGTTTCCTCTTTGGTGCTAAAGAGGCAAGCGCAGGCGCGGAGTCCCGAGGAATCAGCTAAAGGTTTCCATTCCCGTGCAACAAGACCAAGACCGCCAGGATGGCAGGATGGAGGTCATCACCGAGCCCACCACGGCGTCACAACCAGAGGCTTTTGCAGGCGAAGACTACTTTTGTCAGGATAGCATGTACTAGTTGTCTCCCTTCGAATTTGGCCATTGTGGGATCCCTTCCCGCCTTTCATTTGGGAATAGGACCAAGGCCACTATAAATAGGACTTAGTCACCACTGTAGAGGGAAAGACACATTGAATCAACAGATCACTCAGATCACCCACACACTCACCGGCTCGCTCGAGCTCAAGAACACCTCACCTCCTGAGGCTGTTCGCCACTGTACTAGTTCATCCTCAGCCCCTCGAGGCCAATCCACCACAAAGCAAGAGTAGGGTTTTACACCGCAAGGTGGCCCGAACTTGGGTAAACTGATGTGTCTCTTTTCCTTATAGTTCGTCGAGCTAGGCTGTGAGATTAGCAAGTAGGTAGACTGGGGAGGACGAGTTCTTCGCACGCACCCAAGAGTTCGAACCTCTCAAGGGTTTGCGGAACCCGAAATGCGACAATGTTATTTTGAGAAGACATGATTGCTTTATTAGTATGCTTGAAGTATTATTGTTTTTATGTCAATATTAAACTTTTGTTTTGAATCTTATGGATCTGAACATTCATGCCACAATGAAGAAAATTACATGGATAAATATGTTAGGTAGCATTCCACATCAAGAATTCTATTTTTATCATTTACCTAATCGAGGACGAGCAGGAATTAAGCTTGGGGATGCTTGATACGTCTCCAACGTATCTATAATTTTTTATTGTTCCATGCTATTATATTATCTGTTTTGCATGCTTTATATGCATTATTATGCTATTTTATATTATTTTTGGGACTAACTTATTAACCTAGAGCCCAGTGCCAGTTTCTGTTTTTTCCTTATTTTTGAGCTTCGCAGAAAAGGAATACCAAACAGAGTCCAAACGGAATAAAACTTCACGATGATTTTTCTTGGACCCGAAGACACCCAGGGGACTTGGAGTCCAAGCCAGAAGAGCCACAGGTGGCGGCAAAGGTGGAGGGCGCGCCCTAGGGGGGGACCCCCCTACCTTGTGTACCACTCGGGGATCCCCTGACCTAGCCCTTCGTCCTATATATTCACATATATTCCAAAACCCTCGGAAGCATCCACGAAAATACTTTTCCACCGCCGCAACCTTCTGTTCCCATGAGATCCCATCTTGGGGCGTTTTCCAGCACCCTGCCGGAGGGGGATTCGATCACGGAGGGCATCTACATCAATCCTATTACCCTTCCGATGAAGCATGAGTAGTTTACCTCAGACCTACGGGTCCATAGCTAGTAGCTAGATGGCTTCTTCTCTCTCTTTGATTCTCAATACCATGTTCTCCTCGATGTTCTTGGAGATATATCCGATGTAATCTTCTTTTGCGGTGAGTTTGTCGAGATCCGATGAATTGTGGATTTATGATCAGCTTATCTATGAATATTATTTGAATCTTCTTTGAATTCTTATATGCATTATTTGATATCTTTGTATTTCTCTTCGAATTATCGGTGGTTTGGCCAACTAGATTGGTATTTCTTGCAATGGGAGAGGTGCTTAGCTTTGGGTTCAATCTTGCATGATTTCACCCGGTGACAAAGTAGGGGTAGCGAGACACGTATTGAATTATTGTCATCGAGGATAAAAAGATGGGGTTTACATCATATTGCTTGAGTTTATTCCTCTACATCATGTCATCTTACTTAAGGCGTTACTCCGTTGTTTATGAACTTAATACTCTAGATGCATGCTGGACAGTGGTCGATGTGTGGAGTAATAGTAGTAGATGCAGGCAGGACTCGGTCTACTTGACACGGACGTGATGCCTATATTACATAATCATTGCCTTGGATATCATCATAACTTTGCGCTTTTCTATCAATTGCTTGACAGTAATTTGTTCACCCACCGTATTATTTGCCTTCAAGAGAGAAGCCTCTAGTGAAACCTATGGCCCCTGGTCTATTTTCCATCATACTTGTTTCCGATCTACTATCTTGCAATCTTTTATTTTCAGATATATAAACCAAAAAACCCAAAAATATTTAGTTATCTTTTATTTAGTTTTATCTATCTCTATCAGATCTCACCTTTGCAAGTGACCGTGAAGGGATTGACAACCCCTATATCGCGTTGGGTGCAAGTGTTTGATTGTTTGTGCAGGTGCATCTATTGGGGACTTGTGCATTTCTCCTACTGGATTGGTACCTTGGTTCTTAACTGAGGAAAATACTTATCTCTACTGTGCTGCATCACCCTTTCCTCTTCAAGGGAAAAACCAATGCAAGCTCAAGAAGTAGCAATTCCCCTCTCCGGATCCCCGAACGGGCTCCAGATCTGGCCTCCCGATGAAGAATAGGAGGTGGCGGTGGCTCCGTATCGTGAAACGCGATGAAACTTCCTCTCTATTTTTTTTCCGAAAATAGGATTTTATACCGTCGAAATTTGGTTCTGGCGGGCCATGAGGTGGGTACAACCCACCAGGGCGCACCAAAGGGGGGGCGCCCTGGTGTCTTGTGCCCAGCCAGGGGCCCCCCTCCGGTAGTTCTTGGCCCCGGTATTTTTCTTTTATTGTAAACCAATTCTCCAAAAAGTTTCGTTCCATTCCAAGAACTTTTATTTCTGCACAAAAACAATACCATGGTAGTTCTGCTGAAAACAGCGTTAGTCCGGGTTAGTTTCATTCAAATCATGCAAATTAGAGTCCAAAACAAGAGCAAAAGCGTTAGGAAAAGTAGATACGACGGAGACGTATCACTCCTCCATCCCCTCCCAAGATCAAACTCTCTGTTGGACCCATCAACGACACCAAGAGGATGTGGTTGTGGAAGATTGGGCGGAGAGCGAAAACTAGGCGAGGGGCTGGATCGAGACCGAGCAACAAATCAGTGATTCTCCGCCCGGAGTAGAATCAAGATCCCAAATTTTTCTAGGCACTATCAACATACGATGTCTACAGCCAAATCAATGGTGACACTGATGAAGAACAATGATGGGAAGGGATGCAATATTTGGTTGGGTTAACTATGTAAAGAGAACAATGCTTTGAATCATCGCCGTTAGCAGGACAAACACTGTAGGGAATCGTTGCATGGAAAACAAAAAAATTCTATGCACATGCAATGATCTATCCATGGAGATGCATAGCAATGAGGGGGAGAGTGTGTCTAAGTACCCTCGTAGACCGTAAGCGGAAGCATTTCACAACGCGGTTGATGTAGTCGAACTTCTTCGCGCTTCAACCGATCAAGTACCGAACGTACGGCACCTCCGCGTTCTGCACATGTTCAGCTCGGTGATGTCCCTCGTCTTCTTGATCCAGAAAGACATCGAGGTAGTAGATAAGTTCCGTCAGCACGACGGTGGTGGTGAAGTGATCTCCGCAGGGCTTCGCCTAAGCACTACGAAAATATGACCGGGGGTGTAAACGGTGGAGGGGGGCGCCGCACACGGCTAGGCAATTGTCTGGTGTGTGCTAGGCGCCCCCCCTCCTCATATATGTAGGTGGGAGGGAGAGGGGAGAGGCCAAGGGGCACCCCAAGTAGGTCCGAATCCTACTTGGGCTCATGCCCTTGGCCGCACCCCCTGCCATGTTTGTCGGAGGGGGAAGGAAAGAGGGGCGAGAGGGAAGGAAGTGGGAATCCTAATCCACACTTACCTTTCCCTTCTCCCCTTTCCTTCTCCTCCTTAGGCCGGCCCATATGGGGGGCGCACCAGCCCCTTGTGGCTGGTGTGTTTCCCCTCTTGGCCCATAAGGCCCATATCTTTTTTCGGGGGTGCCCAGAACCCCTTCCGATGACCCGATAAGTACCCGGTACCCCCCGAAATAGTTCCGGTGTCCGAATACCATCGTCCCATATGTCAATCTTTACCTCTCAACCATTTCGAGACTCCTCGTCATGTCCGTGATCTCATCCGGGACTCCAAACAACATTCGGTCACCAAATCACATAACTCATATAATACTATATCGTCATCGAACGTTAAGTGTGCAGACCCCACGGGTTCGAGAACTATGTAGACATGACCGAGACACTCTCCGGTCAATAACCAATAGCGGAACCTGGATGACCATATTGGCTCCTACATATTCTATGAAGATCTTTATCGGTCGAACCGTTATGACAACATACGTAATTCCCTTTCTCCATCGGTATGTTACTTGCCCGAGATTCGATCGTCGGTATCTTCATACCTAGTTCAATCTCATTACCGACAAGTCTCTTTACTCATTCCATAATACATCACCTCGTGACTAACTCCTTAGTCATTTGCTTGCAAGCTTATGATGTGTATTACCGAGAAGGGCCCAAAGATACCTCTCCGATACTCGGAGTGACAAATCCTAATCTCGATCTATGCCAACTCAACAAACACCTTCGAAGATACCTGTAGAGCATATTTATGATCACCCAGTTACGGTGTGACATTTGATAGCACACAAGGTATTCCTCCGGTATCCGGGAGTTGCATAATCTCATAGTCGAAGGAATATGTATTTGACATGAAGAAAGCAATAGCAATAAACTGAACGATCATTATGCTAAGCTAACGGATGGGTCTTGTCCATCACATCATTCTCCTAATGATGTGATCCCGTTATCAAATGACAACACATGTCTATGGTTAGGAAACCTTAACCATCTTTGGTCAATGAGCTAGTCTAGTAGAGGCATACTAGGGACACGGTATTTGTTTATGTATTCACAGATGTATTTAAGTTTTCGATCAATACAATTCTAGTATGAATAATAAACCTTTATCATGAATAAGGAAATATAAAAATAACAACTTTATTATTGCCTCTAGGGCATATTTCCTTCAGTCTCCCACATGCACTAGAGTCAATAATCTAGTTCACATCACCATGTGATTTAACACCCATAGTTCACATCGCCATGTGACCAACACCCAAAGAGTTTACTAGAGTCAATAATCTAGTTCACATCACCATGTGATTAACACCGAAAGAGTACTAAGGTGTGATCATGTTTTGTTTGTTAAAGAAGTTTAGTCAACGGGTCTGCCACATTCAGATCCGTATGTATTTTGCAAATTTCTATGTCTACAATGCTCTGCATGGAGCTACTCTAGCTAATTGCTCCCACTTTCAATACGTATCCAGATTGAGACTCAGAGTCATCTGGATTAGTGTTAAAGCTTGCATCGATGTAACCCTTTACGACGAACTCTTTATCACCTCCATAACCGAGAAATATTTCCTTAGTCCTCTTAGGTAACTAAGGATAATTTTGACCGCTGTTCAGTGATCTACTCCTGGATCACTATTGTACCCCCTTGCCAAACTCATGGCAAGGTACACAATAGGTCTAGTACATAGCATGGCATACTTTATAGATCCTATGGCTGAGGCATAGGGAATGACTTTCATTCTCTCACTATCTTCCGCCGTGGTCGGGTTTTGAGTCTTACTCAACTTCACACCTTGCAACACAGGCAAGAACCCTTTCTTTGACTGATCCATTTTGAACTTTTTCAAAATCTTGTCAAGGTATGTGCTTTGTGAAAGTCCTATTAAGCGTCTCGATCTATCTCTATAGATCTTGATGCCCAATATATAAGTAGCTTCACCGAGGTCTTTTATTGAAAACTCTTATTCAAGTATCCTTTTATGCTATCCAGAAATTCTATATCATTTCCAATCAATAATATGTCATCCACATATAATATCAAAAATGCTACAGAGCTCCCACTCACTTTCTTGTAAATACAGGCTTCACCGAAAGTCTGTATAAAACCATATGCCTTGATCACCTCATCAAAGCATATATTCCAACTCCGAGATGCTTGCACCAGTCCATAGATGGATCGCTGGAGCTTGCACACTTTGTTAGCACCTTTAGGATCGACAAAACCTTCTGGTTGCATCATATACAACTCTTAATTAAGAAATCCACTAAGGAATGCAGTTTTGACGTCCATTTGCCAGATTTCATAATCATAAAATGCGGCAATTACTAACATGATTTGAACAGACTTAAGCATCGCTACGGGTGAGAAAGTCTCATTGTAGTCAACCCCTTGAACTTGTCGAAAAACCTTTTGCAACAAGTCATGCTTTGTGGACAGTAACATTACCATCAGCGTCAGTCTTCTTCTTGAAGATCCATTTATTCTCTATGCTTGCCGATCATCAGGCAAATCCACCAAAGTCCACACTTTGTTCTCATATATGGATCCTATCTCAGATTTCATGGCATCAAGCCATCTGTCGGAATCTGGGCTCATCATAGCTTCTTCATAGTTCGTAGGTTCGCCTTGGTCTAGTAACATGACTTCCAGGATATGATTACCGTACCACTCTGGTGCGGATTGTGCTCTGGTTGACCTACGAAGTTTAGTAGTAACTTGATATGAAGTTTCATGATCATCATCATTAGCTTCCTCTCAAGTTGCTGTAGGCATCACCGAAACGGTTTTCTGTGATGTGCTACTTTCCAATATCGAGAGAAGGTACAATTACCTCATCAAGTTCTACTTTCCTCCCACTGACTTCTTTCGAGAGAAACTCCTTCTCTAGAAAGGTTCCATTTTTGGCAACAAATATCTTGCCTTCTGATCTGTGGTAGAAGGTGTACCCAATTGTTTCCTTAGGGTATCCTATGAAGACGCACTTCTCTGATTTGGGTTCGAGCTTATCAGGCTGAAGCCTTTTGACATAACTGTCGCAAACACAAACTTTAAGAAACAACAACTTAGGTTTCTTGCCAAACCACAGTTCATACGGTGTCATCTCAACGGATTTAGACGGTGCCCTATTTAACATGAATGCAGCTGTCTCTAATGCATAACCCCAAAAATGATAGTGGTAAATCGGTAAGAGACATCATAGAATGCACCATATCTAATGAAGTACGGTTACGACGTTCGGACACACCATTACGCTGTGGTGTTCCAGGTGGCGTGAATTGTGAAACTATTCCACATTGTTTAAAATGAAGGCCAAACTCGTAACTCAAATATTCGCCTCCGCGATCAGATCGTAGAAACTTTATTTTCTTGCTACGATGATTCTACACTTCACTCTGAAATTCTTTGAACTTTTCAAATGTTTCAGACTTGTGTTTCATCAAGTAGATATATCCATACCTACTCAAATCATCTGTGAACGTCAGAAAATAATGATACCTGCCGCGTGCTTCAACACTCATCGGACCGCATACATCGGTATGTATTATTTCTAATAAGTCATTAGCTCGCTCCATTGTTCCGGAGAATGGAGTTTTAGTCATCTTGCCCATAAGGCATGGTTCTCATGTATCAAATGATTGATAATCAAGTGATTCCAAAAGCCCATCTGCATGGAGTTTCTTCATGCGCTTTACACCAATATGACCTAAACGGCAGTGCCACAAATATGTTGCACTATCATTATTAACTTTGCATCTTGTGGCATCAATATTATGAATATGTGTATCACTACGATCGAGATTCAATAAACCATTTACATTGGGTGTATGACCATAGAAGGTTTTATTCATGTAAACAGAACAACAATTATTCTCTGACTTAAATGAATAACCGTATCGCAATAAACATGATCCAATCATATTCATGCTCAATGCAAACACCAAATAACATTTATTTATTTAGGTCCAACACTAATCCCGGAGGTAGAGGGAGTGTGCGATGGTGATCTTATCAACCTTGGAATCACTTCCAACACACATCGTCACCTCGTCATTAACTAGTCTCTGTTCATTTTGCAACTCCTGTTTCGAGTTACTAATCTTAGCAACTAAACCGGTGTCAAATACCCAGGGGCTACTATGAATACTAGTAAAATACACATCAATAACATGTATATCAAATATACCTTTGCTCACTTTGCCACCCTTCTTATCAGCCAATTATTTAGGGCAGTTCCACTTCCAGTGACCATTTCCTTCGCAGTAGAAGCACTCAGTTTCAGGCTTAGGTCCAGCTTTGGGCTTCTTCATGGGAGTGACAACTTGCTTGCCATTCTTCTTGAAGTTCCCCTTTCTTTCCCTTGCCCTTTTTCTTGAAACTAGTGGTCTTGTTAACCATCAACACTTGATGCTCTTTCTTGATTTCTAGCTTCGCTGATTTTAGGATCGCGAAGAGCTTGGGAATCGTTTTCGTCATCCCTTGCATATTATAGTTCATCATGAAGTTCTAGTAGCTTAGTGATAGTGACTATAGAACTCTGTCAATCACTATCTTATCTGGAAGATTAACTCCCACTTGATTCAAGCGATTGTGGTACTCAGACATTCTGAACACATGCTCACTAGCTGAGCTATTCTCCTCCATCTTGTAGGCAAAGTACTTGTCAGAGGTCTCATACCTCTCGACACGGGCATGAGTCTGAAATACCAATTTCAGCTCTTGGAACATCTCATATGCTCCGTGCCGTTCAAAATGTCTTTGGAGCTCCGATACTAAGCCATAAAGCAGGGCGCACTAAACTATCAAGTAGTCATCATATCGAGCTTGTAAAATGTTCATAACATCTGCATCAGCTCCTGCAATAGGTCTGTCACCTAGCGGTGCATCAAGGACATAATTCTTGTATGCAGCAATGAGGATAATCCTCAGATCACGGACCTAGTCCGCATTATTGCTACCATCATCTTTCAACTTATTTTTCTCTAGGAACATATCAAAAATATATAGGAGCTATATCGCGAGCTATTGATCTACAACATAGATATGCAAATACTATCAGGACTAAGTTCATGATAAATGAAGTTCAATTAATCAAATTACTTAAGAACTCCCACTTAAATAAACATCCCTCAAGTCATCTAAGAGATATGTGATCCAAATCAACTAACCCATGTCCGATCATCACGTGAGATGTGGTAGTCATCAAAGGTGAACATCTCTATGTTGATCATATCTACTATATGATTCACGTTCGACCTTTCGGTCTCCAGTGTTCCGAGGCCATGTCTGTACATGCTAGGCTCGTCAAGTTTAACCCAAGTATTCCGCATGTGCAAAACTGTCTTGCACCCGTTGTATGTGAATGTAGAGTCTATCACACCTGATCATCACGTGGTGTCTCAACACGACGAACTGTAGCAATGGTGCATACTCAGGGAGAACACTTTTATCTTGAAATTAAGTGAAGGGATCATCTTATAATGCTACCTCCGTTCTAAGCAAAATAAGATGCATAAAGGATAAACATCACATGCAATCAAAATATGTGACATGATATGGCCATCATCTTGTGCTTTTGATCTCCATCTCCAAAGCATCGTCATGATCTCCATTGTCACCGGCTCGACACCTTGATCTCCATCGTTGCGTCGTGGTCGTCTTGCCAACTATTGCTTCTACAACTATCGCTAACGCATAGTGATAAAGTAAAGCAATTACATGGCGTTTGCATTTTATACAATAAAGCGACAACCATAAGCCTCCTGCCAGTTGCCGATAACTTACAAAACATGATCATCTCATACAACAATGTATATCACATCATGTCTTGACCATATCACATCACAACATACCCTACAAAAACAAGTTAGACGTCCTCTACTTTGTTGTTGCAAGTTTTACGTGGCTGCTACGGGCTTCTAGCAAGAACCGTTCTTACCTACGGCAAAAACCACAACGGTGATTTGTCAAGTTTGCTGTTTTAACCTTCTTCAAGGACCGGCCGCAGTCAAATTTGATTCAACTAAAGTAGGAGAAACAGACACCCGCCAGCCACCTTTATGCAAAACTAGTTGCATGTCTGTCGGTGGAACCGGTCTCATGTGCGTGGACATGTAAGGTTGGTCCGGGCCGCTTCATCCCACAATACCGCCGAATCAAAATAAGACGTTGGTGTTAAGCAGTATGACTATCACCGCCCACAACTCTTTGTGTTCAACTCGTGCAAATCATCTACGCATAGACCTGGCTCATGATGCCACTGTTGGGAATCGTTGCATGGAAAAAAATCTAGGCACACGCAATGATCTATCCATGGAGATGCATAGCAACGAGGGGGAGAGTCTGTCTACGTACCCTCGTAGACCATAAGCGGAAGCGTTTCACAACGTGGTTGATGTAGTCAAACTTCTTCGCGCTTCAACCGATCAAGTACCGAACGTACGGTACCTCCACGTTCTGCACATGTTCTGCTCGGTGACGTCCCTCATCTTCTTGATCCAGCAAGACGTCGAGGTAGTAGATAAGTTCCGTTAGCACGACGGCGTGGTGACGGTGATGGTGAAGTGATCTCTGCAGGGCTTCGCCTAAGCACTATGAAAATATGATTGGGGGTGTAAACGGTGGAGGGGGGCGCCGCACACGGCTAGGCAATTGTCTGGTGTGTGCTAGGCGCCCCCCTCCTCATATATATATGTGGGCGGGAGAGGGGAGAGGCCAAGGGGCGCCCCAAGTATGTCCGAATCCTACTTGGGCTCCTGCCCTTGGCCGCGCCCCCCTGCCATGTTTGTCGGAGGGGGAAGGAAAGAGGGGGGAGAGGGAAGGAAGTGGGAATCCTAATCCACACTTACCTTTCCATTCTCCCCTTTCCTTCTCCTCCTTAGGCCGGCCCATATAGGGGGTGCACCAGCCCCTTGTGGCTAGTGCGTTTCCCCTCTTGGCCCATAAGGCCCATATCTTTTGCCGGGGGTGCCCGGAACCCCTTCTGGTGACCCGATAAGTGCCCGGAACCCCTTCTGGTGACCCAAATCACATAACTCATATAATAATATATCGTCATCAAACGTTAAGCATGCGGACCCTACGGGTTCGAGAACTATGTAGACATGACCGAGACACCTCTCCGGTCAATAACCAATAGCGGAACCTGGATGCCCATATTGGCTCCTCCATATTCCACGAAGATCTTTATCGGTCGAACCGTTATGACAACATACGTAATTCCCTTTGTCCATCGATATGTTACTTGCCCGAGATTCGATCATCGGTATCTTCATACCTAGTTCAATCTCGTTACCGACAAGTCTCTTTACTCATTCCGTAATACATCACCTCGGGACTAACTCCTTAGTCATTTGCTTGCAATCTTATGATGTGTATTACCGAGAAGGGCCCGGTGATACCTCTCCGATACTCAGAGTGACAAATCCTAATCTCGATCTATGCCAACTCAACAAACACCTTCGGAGATACCTGTAGAGAATCTTTATGATCACCTAGTTACATTGTGACATTTAATAGCACACAAGGTATTCCTCCGGTATCCGGGAGTTGCATAATCTCATAGTCGAAGGAATATGTATTTGACATGAAGAAAGCAATAGCAATAAACTGAACGATCATTATGCTAAGCTAACGGATGGGTCTTGTCCATCACATCATTCTCCTAATGATGTGATCCCATTATCAAATGACAAAACATGTCTATGGTTAGGAAACCTTAACCATCTTTGATCAACGAGCTAGTCTAGTAGAGGCATACTAAAGACACGGTATTTGTTTATGTATTCACACATGTATTTAAGTTTTCGATCAATACAATTCTATCATGAATAATAAACCTTTATCATGAATAAGGAAATATAAAATTACAACTTTATTGTTGCCTCTAGGGCATATTTCCTTCAGACACTTACAATAAGAGGCAAAGAATAGGAAAGCACCAAGGCCAATGTTTTTTCATTAGACCAATGTGGACCTGACCAATGTTCATGGCAGAGAAGGTAAGCACAAATTTTGTCATATGTTCTGGGAGCTATAATATGTAAAAAATCGTTAATTGTGGACCATGAGGGCCGACCCATCCAGACAGATCCACCAGAGACCGACTCCTGGCCAGATTCAAATATATTCATAGAAGATGAACGCTTACAGGTGATGAGGATAAGACAGTCGATATGTTAGCCAAGCAAGGGGCTCGAGATGTCCCTTGACGAGGCGCTAAATCATCCTCTCAGGCCCAGCTGCCAGCCAGACACTACACTGACTTGGGAGGCAAGGGAACGAGGAGCTACCTATACATGACATGGTCCAACGGGGATAAGGGGTGTGAATCCACAGATAATCTGCCCCAAGTCATGTAACCCTAATTCGGCCATGTATATAAGGTGGTCTAGGGACCTTCTTGAGGAATCCAAGACATTCATGATCATTCTAGAGCTAGGGTTCTCACCTACCCCCCATCTTCTTCTCTCCGTTGCCATGGTCATGAGGTTGTAACACAACAAGCAGATCTTCCTAAGGGTGAGTACTCGAGCAATACAACCACCAAAGTCAGGAATAGGGTCTTACCTCCTTCTGGAGCACCTAACACTACAAAAAAAAAGACACATCCGTGACATTTTGGCCCGAACAAAAAAAAATTATGTCATGCTTATGACACTTCTATGACGATTATTGTGAAAAAACCACATATCATCATAGATGTGGTGGGCTCCTACTTCTATGACAAAAAATCATGACAGAAAATGGGCTTTTCATCCTGGGCGGGCCGGGGACGCACCTGCATGACATTCTTTGGGCCGTCCATGATGGGAAAAATCATGGTAGAAGCAAGGGCGAGGAAAATTTCGGGGAGTTCCCGGTTACGGTGGGTGGTCAGGGCCGAGCGATGCATGGAGGGATTGCGTGTTTCTCTCGTACACGTATGTGCGTGTGTGCGAGGCGTTGGGCTCTAACTGAACCCGAGCGATTGCACTAGCTACGTTACTGAACCCGAGCGATCGATCCCTTCGTTGTTAACTATACCCGAGCGATTCCTTCGCTACTGCTGCTAACTGAAGCCGATCGAACCTGCTGCTGCCTCTTGATGAACAGTGACCGTTGTTGGGGGTTGGATAAACAGTTCCCGGTGGAGGTTGGATGAACAGGACCCGTGGTAGTAGAGGCCGTTGCCGCTGGATGAACAGGAACCCGATCGAGAGGAGGCCGCCACAAACCACCCGATCGAGCCGGTTGGGGTGGATGAACAGGACCCCGTGGAGGGCTGGTTGAATAGTAGCCGGTGGAGGGTGGATGAACAAGACCCCGCGGAGGGCTGGTTGAACAGTAGTTGGTGGAGGCTGGATGAACAGTAGCTGGTGGAGGTAGGAGGAAGTCGATGGTGGATGAATAGTAGCAGGTGGAGGCAGGAGGAAGTCGATGGTGGATGAACAGTAGCCCATGGAGGCTGGAGCGAGGCAGTAGACGGTGGATGACCAGTAGGCCGTAGATTCCTGTTTTGTGGTACGCCACCCCTCTCCCGATGAACAGGACCCCATTTCGACCGTAGGTGCTCCAACACAAGTCCGTTTCCTTCGTTTTGTGGTACGCCACACCCCTCCCGATCAACAGGACCCCGTTTCGACTGTAGGCACTCGAACAGAAGACCGTTTACTCTGTTCTGCGGTACGCCAGGCCCTTCCCGATGAACAGGACCCCATTTCGACCGTACGTGGTCGAACAGAAGGTCGTTTTCCTCCGTTTTGCGGTACGCCAGACCCTGTTCCGGCTGTTCCGTCCAAGCCGGTTGGCTCTCAATGAACATGACGCATTTCGACCCAGTGGCTTCGCTCTCGATGAATAGGACGCGCTCCAACCCAGTCACTTGGCTCCCGGTGCACACGACATTGTTTCCTCTGTTCCGACCCAGCCGGTTAGCTGCCGATGAGCAGGACGACGTCGCTGCCGTCCGTTGCCTCTCCACGTACACGAGCCCTGGCTGTAAGTATGCGTGCGTACACATTCGAGACCCCGCCCGTATGTATGTACGTAGCCGTATTTACTTTCTTGCAGCGTGGTTGTACGTACGTGTACAAGATATATGAGAGAATTCCTTATTTGGCCCTCTCTTAAAATTTGGTTCCTTTTTTGGCCCTAAAAAGAAAAATCTTCCTTTTTTGACACTCAAACTTCATTTTGTTCCATTTGTGACATTTCCGTTAGTTTTGACAACTAACACCGTTAAATACGACATGAAAAGTCCATTTTACCCCTGATGTATTTTGTGACCAAAATTGTGTACTCGAAGTCAAAAGCAATGGCAATATGAACTGGAATATATTACCAAATGAAACAAAATCTGCTATTTAGCATATCCGCCTAACAATTTTTAATTCAAGTCACATCCTCAATTTTAATTGAAAAATTGGACAGAGCCTCCCTTGTATTTTGATGCCATATCCCTGTACAGTTCACATATGCACAAATTATCACATATTTGGAGCAGCTTCACATATATGCGAACAAAAAAATAACACATACTTGGCCCAGGTTCACATATATGCAAACAGTCCACATATTTGGTCCTCCACACACATAAAGGTGACATACAATAGTCCAGGTCGACAACATGTTACATATAGTACGTAGAAGAGCCCAGGTCACATAAACAGCTCAAAAGTTTCCAAAATGAAACATGATACGGAAAGTAGTCACATCAGAATCACAAACTAAGTCTTCTTTTGCTTCGTGTGTTCATTGTTGGGCTAGCTGGGTTGTTTTTTTTTTGCTGCATGTGCTCATTGCAGGGCTATCAAGTGGCACACTAGGAAGGTGCGGAGTAATTTCAACAACCTCTTTGCTTTTTCTTTTGGCATGTACCTTCATAGCAACATGTGTTTTCTTGTTGGCGACATCATGTTCACCACAAATGGGTTGCGTTCTTGATCTAGACATACACATACAGCACATATAGTAGCCCAGGTTAAAAATAGAACAATGCATAACATAACATTAGAACTAAATTTCGTAACTACCATAGGTTACCTTTTTGCTCCTCCTGGTCCAGATTTACCACCTTTCCCTTTTTCCTTATTTGTTTTCTCCAAGATTTAGCTGTTGTGACAAGAATGTGATTAGAATACAAAATCAAGCTTTCATTTAATTATGAGCATGAGTTTAAAATTGCTAACCTCGGTGGAAAACAAATGGCTGATGGAGCATCATCCTCGCAAGGCACAATTGATGATTGAGCTGATTTGGTGGTCTTTGTCCTCTTCTTTGGTGGTCCTCTACACTAAACATAAAAGTAGTTAACATGTATGGTTTTTACAAAAAAAATGCAAGTGAAGCAAGTTATACAATTAAATTTATTACCTCACAGCTAAAATAGCAGTAATGTCATCTGGGTTACCCTTCTTGCATTTGTGCCAATGATGCCCATAGTCCTTACAAATAGGGCATAAGTGTTGGCCGCTTTTTCTTTTCTTCTCACCGTAACCTTTATACCTCTCAGTTTTAGGCCTACCCGCTGTGGCTTTTAGTAGTGGTGGAAACATGAAGAATCCATGGTCAGATTTAGGCCATTGGTTCTTGTCAACCATGGCAGGGATTAGTTGGTCATAAGCTGCTCTAAATTTGTCAACGGAGTAGCACGAGTCCACATAGTTCTGTATATGTGCATCGGTAAGAGATGTGATAAATGCTAGACCATGTTTGCAAGGAAGGCCAGAAACTTGCCATTGTCTACAAGAACATGTCCTGTCAAGCAAGTTGACCAAAAACCTAAAGCCGCTGCCTCCCAATGCGGTCACTTCAGCAACTTCTTCTGAGCTTTCTACCACCTCCAAGTTTAATTCTCTGGTCTTTGCATTCAACTTCTTAATTATGTGGGGAAGAATCAACCCAACTAACTTTCTTGCTACTTTCCTCCTTCGGTTCCACATGATCATAATCAACTGCCTTAGCTTATCAAAGAAGTCATCCAAGTTCAAGGACTTGTGGTGCTTAATCCAATTATTGAAGCACTCGGCCAGGTTATTTGTAACATAATCCACCTTGGAAATTGTTGAGAACTGACTCCTAGACCACAACCTAGTAGGCCACCTCCTAAGATATGTAGTTGCCGCTGGCTTTGCTATGTCCATTGCAACCCAATTTTTCTCAAATAAATAGGGGTTCCATGAGTAAGCAGCAGCCCAAAGGTGGTCATCAAACACATTCCCATGAAACTTCTTCTTGAAATTGGACACCAAGTGAAACATACATTCCCTATGTTCAGCCTCTGGGAACACTTCTTTTACACCTGTCATCACTGGCTGCCCAGCGTCGGTGCATATGGTTAAACCCCTTGGGGATCCTATGGCTTGTCTAACCAATTGCATGAACCAGATCCAATTCTCATTAGTTTCAAAATCGAAAACCCCAATACAAACTGGATACATCCAACTATGACCATCAACGGCGGTAGCACTAGCGAGCTGGCCCTTGAATCTGCCTGTCAAGAAGGTGCTATCTACTGCCAAGTATGGCCTGCAACCACTAAGGAACCCGTCGATACAATGCTTCAAAGCGACAAAAAATCTCTTAAATCTGATTTTATCTTTTATTGTGTAATGCTCAATTATCACTATGCTACCGGGGCAACACCTTTCAATTTGTGCCTTAAAACTATACAGATTATCAAAGCTTGTGTCCCAATCACCATATAGTTCCTTCAAGGCTAGCAGCTTACCCATATATACTCTCTTGTAGTTGATGTTGATTCCATGGTGCTCTTTAACCTTCTTTCGCAATGCCTTTGGTCCTAGAGTTGCATCCTCAATTAGCCAGTCCTTTACGTGCTCACATATCCACCGCTTGGTTGCATTCTTCACCTTCTTTTTCCTTTTTGTACTAGTGCAATCATGACCACAAGAATTCTTTCTCACCTACAAAAGACGAACATAGATAATTAGTAAAGATCTTTTAACAATATAAGCACAAATGAGTAAAGTTAAAAATTACCATTATGGTGCACTCATCTTCCATTGTAGAAGCATATATCCTCCATGGACACTTATCTTCATCCCTTCTTGAACAACAAGCCCTAAACCTATGTGGTGCACTCTTCTCGGTGTTAAACTCAAATTCAAGTTTGATTGCATGCTGAGAAAGCGCCAACTTAAACACTGCCATATTGGGATATTTTCTTCCTTCGTTCATTGGAGGATCTACTATATCATATTCTAAATGTGGTGCATGATCTGCCTCGTGCAATTCCTCATCATCCTCATCTTCCTCTACTTCAACCTCTGAATCGCTCTCATCCTCGCTATCATGATCAGGAACATAGTCTTTGTCCTCTACTTTATCGGAACAGGGAACCACAATAAGAGGTATAGGTATTGGGTTGCGAAGATAATCATCATCATCTAAATAAATATTTTCCTCGTCAACACCAACATTTTCATTCTCAGGTATTGGGTTGTGAAGATAATCATCATCGTCTTGTTCTGTGTTGTTAGGTTGGCTATGCACATCACTATGCCACTCCGTGATAGGCTCATATGGATCAGATGGATCACAATATGCAACAAACAAATGCACAACCTTTGTCTTAGAGTGTTTCTCAAACATAGACACCAATTCTTGGTCGGATGTTACTTCTGGGTAGATTTTAAGAAAAGCATCATAGTACTGAACATGTGCAACTTCCAAATAACGAGGCGTGTACTGCTCTATGATTGATTCAACCAAGTACTTATAATTTGTTAACTCGGAATCAATAGCCTTATCATAACAAAAGCATTTGATATCCTTCCTAGCTTTTTTGGGGTTGCCAAGCAATTTGATTTTCAGTAAATAAGTTGAGTTTGGATCCATCCTGTGAAAGCAAAAGATCCATCTCTAACTACACTGATGCATCTTCAATCCATCTCTAAGTACACTGTTTTATATGAACAGAGGTGAAGCAAATACTCAAATCTAGAGAAGAGAGGCACTTACCCTTCTAGCCATGCCGGAGTACTTGCATCTGTGGCCGTCGCACCTTGACCGCCCTCCACCTCCCTGCCATGGCCGCCCTCCACCTCCCCGCCATGGCCGCCCTCCGACGCCGCACCTGGTCTATCCTCCACCTCCCCGCCATGGCCGCCCTCCGGCACCGCGCCTTGACCGTCCTACTTCATCCCGCCATGGCCGCCCTTCGCCTGCCTGCCATGGTCGCCCGAGGACGAGGCCGGTGCAGCGCCGTGGCCTTCCTCCACCTCGCCATCCATCCCTCCACCCATAGCAGCATCGGCCACGCCCTCCTCCATCCGCTCTTCCAACCTCGCGCCGCCGCTGTGAGGGTTAGGGATCGACCGCCGCCGCAGTGTAGGGTTAGGGATTGAGGAGAAGGGGAATCGGGAGAAGAAGGGCTCGCGACGGTTCGGTGTGCGGGATTTTGTTTTTCTGGTTTTTTTTTCAGCGTCCTACAACAGGGGCAAAAATGACTTTTCAAGTCGCGGTTGACGGTGTTAACAGCTAAAACTAACGGAAGTGTCAAGGAAGGAAGAAAATGAAGTTGTTGTGTCAAAAAATGAAAAATAATTTTTTTAGGGCCAAAAAAGGAACCAGATTTTAATAAAGGGCTAAATAAGGAATTCTCTCAAGATATATATATAAACGGGACTGTGTGACATGCTACGTCCGCGCCTCTACTACGACACGTGCATCTCCTTACTCGGCCACGGTTCATCGCTACAGAGAGAGCGATTGACCAGTATGTACGTACACGTTCATGACCAGACAGACAACCCTACATACGATTCGACCCGGTGCGTCCCAGCTGTCAGGGAGGATAAGAAGGCACTTCTTGCATGCGAAGATATAGCTGGTGGGTCCCACCTGTCAGGGGGAAGAATCATTATTTTTTGCTCGTAATATGGACGCACTTCCTTGCATGCGAAGATGTAGCTGGTGGGTCCAAGCTGTCAGGGGGGAAACATTTTTTTTTGCAAAATACGGCGGCCCTTCCGGTGGGTCCCTGCTGTCAGGTGGAGGAATCATTATTTTGTGCTTAATAAGGAGGCACTTCCTTGCTGCGGCCGTGGACCCAGCTGTCAGCCTCTCCACGTATAGTCCTCTTCCGATGGAAGTCGTTCCTTGACCACGTTGACCACGCCGCGGCAAGAGCACCAAGGCGGTGGACGATGGCTAGGCCTAGGAAGGGAATGACCAGGAGCCGGGGAAGACTCGGCAGTTGTTTCCCACGCGGACAGGAGTACGAGGGTTTACTGGTTCGGCTACAGTGTGAGGCTGCCATCGCCGGAGAATAACAGGAGGTCTGGGTGAGTACAGGGATGGCCAGCCAAGCGATGGGAGTAGGGTGGGTCGGTGAGGCCTGCGCGGCAGCACAACAGGCCACAGGACACAGGAGCAGGCGGCACGGCCAGCGATGGTTTAGACGGCTGGAGCAAGAAGACCAGAAGTTGAAGAAACACGACGGCCGTTGGATGGACATCGTACGATCACTGCAGCTAGAATCGTTTATATTGACTAAGTTGACAAATCATGCGTCTGCGCCAACTTAGTTGGCCCACAAGTCAGCCTCCAAATATGGTGGTTCCCGGACAGCAGGGGGGTATTCATTTTTTTTTGTGCGTAATAAGGAGGCACTTCCTTGTGTGAGAAGATATAGCTGGTGGGTCCGAGCTGCTAGCGGGAGGAACTTTTTTTGCGAAAGACAGAGGCGCTTCCGGTGGGTCCCTGCTATCAGGTGGAGGAATAATTATTTTGCGTGTAATAAGGAGGCACTTCCTTGCGTGCAGCCGTGGACCCAGCTGTCATCCTCTCCATGTTTGACCACACCACACCAAGAGCACCAGGGCGGTGGACGACGGCGAGGCCTAGGAAGGGAACGACCCAGAGCCGGAGAAGACTCGGCAGTTGTTTCCCACATGGAGGGGAGTACGAAGGTTTACTTGTTCGTCTGCCGTCGCCGGAGAATAACAGGAACTATGGGTGCGTTGTGGGATGGCTAGGCCAGCGATGGGAGTAGTGTGGGGTGGTTAGGCCTACGCGGCAGCACAGCCGGCCACGGGAGGCATGAGCAGGCAGTACGGCCGGCACTAGTTTGGGCGGCTAGAGCAAGAAGACCAGAGGTTGAAGAAGCAGCACGGCCGTTGGATTAACAATCCAACGGTCACTGCTGATACAATCGTTTGTGGACTAAGTTGACAAAGCCTTTCGTACACGTCAACCTTGTAGACCCACTAGTCAGCCTCCAAATCTGTCCCAAACAGCATACAGCCCGAAATTTCTAGCCAGCTTCAAATTAATTTAAAAAATAAACATACCTTAATGTAAAATCCAATAAAATTTTACCCGCACAAAAACAATGAAATTTAAAATATCAAAATCGGAAAGAAAAAAGTAATTTGGAACTAATTGCCTGTTTGCTGTATTTTCCATTTTACAGCCCATTTCTTATTACTTATAGCCCATTTTCTGGGCAAGCCGAATGCATCCCTCCTCTTCTTGAAATATTTCAGGCCCAGGAGGGCGTAGAAAAGCAAGTAGGCCTCCGTTGGTTATTCTGCAAAAAAAAAATAGCTGGGCTAGCTATTTTCAGAAAGAAAAAACAAAACTGGGCTGGTCATGTGGTAAACATATGAAATAAAAGCCTGGGCTAGATGGGCCACAGCTCCCACACAACCCAGTTGATACCCTTCTCTCCCGAAAACAAAAAAATAATAGTGCGTGAGCTGCTGGCTCCCGGGTGTCAGCCGCTCCTTGTGCAGCTATCTCGCTTATTGACTACGTTGACAGTGGCGTGTGACCCAGATGTCTGGAAACCATCAGGAGGAACCTTTTTTCTTGTAATAAGGAGGCACTTGCTTTCCTACTGCCATGGTCCTGGTGAGTCCCTACTGTCATCCTCACCATGTACAGTTATCTCCTTATTCCTCTTGGTTGTTGACCATGTTGACAACACCGGAGGGCGGCGCTGCGGCGAGCGAACCAAGGCGGAGGACGATGGTGAGGCCTCACACGGAAACGAACAGGAGCCAGGGAAGATGCGCAGAGTTTTAGGGTGCGATGTGGCCGCGATGCGTGCGCGGCAGCACAGCCAGCCGTGGAAGGCGGGAGCAGGCGGTCCTGCCGGCACTGGTTTGCCTTTGGCGGCTGGAGGAAGAATAGACTGAAGAAACACGATAGACGTTGAATGTCAATCCAACTGTCAAGGTTGGCACAATCGTTTGTTGACTAAGCTGACACCAAGTAGCATACTTTTTTATAGGAAGAAAAGAAAAACTGGGCTCGTTCGCCAGATAACATTCTCGAAACTGCCACCGTTTGATCTTGCGTCGTAACTAAAACTGCTAGGAAAATGCATTCGTTTGCCGTCCTCCTCCCAGGGAACGTTCGCCACATAACATTCCCGAAAATCAAAGACTTGAGAAGGCGTACAGAACAAGCTAGTGTACCAGTAAAGAGACTTTGCAGAGTTTTAGAAAAAGAGAGACGTGCTCCTATAGCTGGTTCGAATCCAAACCTAGACTATGACTATATAAAGTGCTATGCTACTCTGCAAGTAATGAAACTGACATATCCAACATTCGCTTCTCCTCTTCTCTAGTTACTCTGCCTAGCATCAGAAGCTCCGGCCGCAGCAACCATGTCCGCTGGCGGCTCGTCCACCTGCTCTTCAGCAGGCAACAACCTGATATGCGCCAAGTCGCCACCCGTACCATCCCCTGTGGGTCTCATCACACCCCCGCCTGCACAGTCACCGCAGCCGGTTGCTCATCACAACCCGCTACCATTGGTGTGGTGCCACTGCTGCAAATCACGCAGAGTCATCCATCGCGTCTCAACTACAATCCTCAACCCTGGCCGAGTCTTCTACAAATGCCCGAATCATGGGGTAATAATATGTTTAAGTGTTTTTCACCTGTTTTCAGTTGTTGATTTTTTTAATAGTTTCATTGATGATCTTCCAATTTGGTTCGTGCGGAAAAGGGAAGATTCGTGTGATTTGTATTTCTGGGAAGTTGTTGATGTGGGGGAATGGAACTACGCTGATTATTTGGTTAGCCGAGGAATCCCAATACCAGCAGGTTGGGGTGTTGGACAAGTAACTGAAGGAACGGCAGAAGAGGAAAATGCAGAGCAGAAGGTTAAAGATGTAGTTCATCTAATCATGGCCAAGCAACAGCTGCTGAACAGCCTTGACAGCAATGAGGAGATGAAAGAGCTTGTGAAGATAATGGGCAAGATCGTTGTGCTCTGTAGGATGATTGTCTCTTTATTTGCAGTGTATGTAGCACTTGTGACGTATTCAGTGGCTATGACATGAGCACTTTGCTGAAACTAGTAATGAATGAAACCTGTTTAGCAGGCTGGGCATAGTGTTGTGAACATTTAATGATATCTATTAACGGAAATCGGGGGGTATCCCCTTTTGCTCATAAATAAAAAAATAGCAGAGGCCCTTTTGATAATAAATAAATAAATTAGCAGAGGCCCTGTTGGGTCAGCTTTGTTCCCATTCGAAGACGTCTAGCAAATTGCAGTCCAACAGCAAACTATGTCATCAAATACAAGTTTCACAGCTAAATATGAGTACAACTAAACAACAATGTTATCATGTTTTAGTCGTCACACAATCACCAAACACAAATCAACATACATAATAAGTGATGTTCTCACAGCAAAATACTAAACAACAACTTCATCAGGTTTTAGTTGTCATAGCAAACACAATTTCACATAGTAGATAAAAAGTCGTCTTATCACAGGCAAATACGACAAAAGCAATCTAATCATCATCCGCAGCAGCAGCGTCAACATCGTCGCCATGTGTATCAGTCTGAATCGTAATTCCCCCCAGTGTCTTCTTCTTCTTCATCCTCAATGTCCTCGAACGGTGATGTATTATTGATCAACTCTCGTATGTCCACAGCCCGACAGGCAATCCTTTCGCCAGTGTTATTGACGTGATGGTTCTCAAAGATATTAGGAACATCTGTGGAATCTTCTACATCAGGAGCAGTGTAAGCATCATCTTGTTGTGCAACTTCATTAAACAAATTCCTCTGCTCAAACCTTTGCAATACTCTACAATCATCGCTACATGCATATGTGTCTTCCAAGAAAAATATCTGTGTTGCTTGATTTGCCAAAATAAAAGGCTCATCGGTCTGGTACGCCACCTTCACATTAATGGATTTGAAATAATCATCAACTCTGGGTTTTGCGATCCTAGAAAGCAAGTTATACCAACGACAACACTACAGAACCAAACACCGATGAACCTCGAAACTGGAGATATACTGCAACTGAACAATGTCTGTTATGTTTTGTCTCTTTGCCGTACGTATCCGTGCTCATGATGGCACTGTTTTGTGTCTTCCTGCCTTCGTCTCGTACAAGGGTGTTGTAGCGCACATCTCCAACAACGCAAGATTCATAATGTCTTACCCGAGTATCAGGACCCATTGCTAGTGCGTAAAGGGCATCATCAACTGCCTGCCCATCCTCCCACATCTTCTTAACCTATGGTTAGAAAATAGACAAGCTGATCATCTTATGTACTCAATATATTAAAAAAACTGATAGTGCAATTCAAACGCTTACATGGCTCTTGAACCATTTTGCATCCTTCCATAACCAGTTTGTCAATGTTTCTTGGATTTTGCTGCAGGAACTCCTTTTTGTAGATGCTGCACAACATAGTGATCGCGTCAAACATCTAAATATATAAGAATGTGCTGCAAGTTTAGCAGATTACGATGTATAAGCTGCAGTACTTAGCACTTACTCGATATAAGGTAGAATCTCGGGATAGTTATTCAACACATACCAAACCATTTTGTCCAAATCTTTAGGTTTGTCGTCTTGTCGACTCTTCCCTGTAACTTGAACAGAACAATCAAAAACATTGAGCTCGGGATTGTCTTCACCCACCTCTTTGCTAAGCTGATCAGCTGTTTCAATGTATTTTGAGCAGAATGTCAACGCTTCTATAGCAATGTACGCCTCTGCAATGAAACCCTCAGGTCTAGCTATGTTCCTAACATAGCCCTTGAAAGTGCCTAGCCGCCTTTCTATAGGGTACATCCAGCCATACTGTACTGGACCTCCAAGTAGTGCCTCATCAGGTAGATGAACAGCCAAATGCACCATCACATCAAAGAAGGCTGGAGGATATATCTTCTCAAGGTCACATAGGATAGTTGGTATCTTGTCTCTAAGACGCTCCAAAGCATATATCCTGATATTTCTACTGCAGAGTTCCCTGAAGAATTGTCCCAACTCTGCAACTGCTCTGTATAAGTCAGGGCGGCCCAATCCTCTAAGGATAACAGGTAAAACCCTTTGAAGTAGGACGTGGCAGTCATGAGTTTTCAACCTTTGTACCTTGTTTCCATCTGCACTGACTCTCCTTTCAGGGTTGGAAGCAAATCCATGTGGGAATCTCACACATGACAGGACCTTCCAGAATTCTTTTCTTTTTACCTTGTCCAAGACGTACACAGCTGGTGCCATATCCCGTGATGCACCATCATCTTCCACCTGCAAATCCTTTCTGATACCCAGGTGTGTCAAATCAATCCTAGATTTTAAGGTACCTTTCGTCTTGCCTTCAATATTAAGAAGTATGCCGATAATGTTGTCACATATATTTTTCTCGATGTGCATCACATCAAGATTATGCCGCAGATCCAAATCTTTCCAATACTCCAAGTTCCACAAAGTGGACCTCCAGGTAAACAATAATCTCTCTTTTGCCCTGCCACACTTCCTTTTCCAGCTACCATTATCAGGATGGTTTTCTGGTGTAATATGCCTGAACTTCTCTAATTCCACTTGCAACTCATCGCCGGTGAGTCTCTTTGGCGCATCACGGTTTTCATGCTTTGCATTGAACACATGTTTTCGGTATTTTGTAGGACACGGCTTGTCCTTGGCAAGGAAATGGCGGTGTCCAATGTAACATATCTTGCTAAGTATTGCGTATGACAACGGATTCTTGTCACAGTGAACACATGCATTGTAACCATGTGTCGTTCGCCCTGACATGGTGCCCAAAGCCGGATAATCATGGATGCACCAAATTATAACAGCACGCAGAAAGAAATCAGCTGGTGGGCTGCTATATAGGTCTCGAGTGAGAACACCCCTCCATAGCTGTTGAAGTTCCTCCACAAGAGGCTCCATGAATAAATCAAAATCCTTTCCAGGACTTTTTGAACCTGGGATGAGCAAGGCCATCATGTAGTTTCATTCTTTGGTGTAGACATTTGGTGGCATGTTGTAAGGGATAACAAGCACTGGCCAAATGCTATATGTGGTGCTCTGGTGGTCAAATGGGTTAAATCCATCTGTAGCTAAGCCAAGTCTAATGTTTCTTGGGTCAGCAGCAAACTTTTTGTGTTTCTGATTGAAGCTTTTCCAGTCACTACCATGAGATGGATGGCTCATTACATTCTGATCTCTGTACTCCTGGTTCCTAGAATGCCACAGTACATCCTATCTTGTGTCAGCATCATGAAACAACCTCCGCAATCTTGGTATAATTGGAAAATGTCTCAGAACATTATGAGGAATCCTCTTCACAGCATCGCCATCTTTCCATCTTGATGATTGCATTTTGGGCATTCACTTAAGTTGGCATAATCCTTCCGGAACAGAACACAATTATTCTTACAAACATGGATCATATCATATCCAATTCCAACTGCACGAAGGAAATTCTTCATTTTACTATAGGTGTCTGGCAGCTCAGACGCATCTGGGAAAGATTTGCGAAAAGCAGCCAACTTCGCATCGAATGATTTGTTGGTCATCCGCTCAGATGTCATCACCTGAAGAAAGGTGACCATAGCTGAGAATACTGCCAGCTTATTTCCTGGGGTGACTGCCACGTTGCATTGTTCCAACATGTGGGCCCACCATTTTTCTTCTGTAGGTGAAAGTTCACGAAATGCGGAGCATTTCGTAGCATTGTTTCAATGTTGGTCAAACTCACTGGCTCCGCTGCCACCACCTCCGCCTCCTCCTCTTCCACCTGAGCATCAGGCAGATCAAGATGGTGATCTGCTGCTTCCACATAGTCAGTAACATTGACGTTCACAGCTTCACCATGATGAACCCACCTAGTATATGTGACCGACATCCCATACAAGTGTAGATGATTTTGCACAGTTGACTGGGGTCTTGTAACTGAATTCATACAACTGCTACACGAGCAGAGCACATCTGATTTCGGACCACCGTACTCAGCTCTGATAAAGTTCATGAAGTTTTCAACCCCCTCGACATATGCAGCAGAGAATCTTCAAGCAAAAGTTGTCCAAGTCCTATCCATCTATTAGACATACAAATTAGTTCTTCTACTAGATATTACAGGAAAAACATATATGCTTTTTTATAAAGTCCAGAAAAAAATACCTAGGTCGATGTCTAAAGCTATGGCAAGCTATTTGGACAAGCAGATCTAAGTAACGAAATATATCTAAAGCTAATTAAGCAAACAGATTTGAGTGCTAAATTATGGCAGGCTATTTCAGTAGTCAATGAGGCTGAGCACACAGCCATCGAAGGCCATCTCAGCAACAAAGATCGAGTATAAAACGGTGTCGAGCTATTTCACCTAACAGATTGGCTACTAGACCATGGCAATCTACTTCACAATAAATATATGGAAGGATATTTTAGCAACTAATCGGGCGTGGCATGCCATCTCAGCAAAGCAGATTGAGTGCAGAACAAGGCAAGGAAGCTTCTTAAGCAGAGCATATTGACTGTAAACTATTTCGGCAAACAGTGAGATTAACAGCGTCTATCAGCTAACATTTAGCGCTACTCCGACAGGCACGGGGCCTCAGTCTAGAATGCATGTACCGTGGGAGAAGCTGACTGCCGTGTGTCTCCACAATAATGTCGCCAGTGGTGGCGGCGCGACTGGAGGATGGCAGTCTACGAGAGCATACTGTGGGACCGAGAGGATCGCCGTGCGTCCCCACGACGAACAGTGGCGCCGACGTATCGACGCGGCGGGGAGGGCGGCTTTGGTGGAGCGAATGGAGTGGAGGGGGCCGGGGGAGGGGGTTTGGCAAATATTATTGACTAGTTGGCCGAAGGGTAGTTGAATTTGGGATTTGGGGGGAATTTTTGCGTGGTGGGCGGGGGAGTTTGGCGCATGGTCGGTTTCTCCAAATGCGGTCCCATGTGTCAGTGAAGAGGCAAGCCAAAGCGCATTTCGTTTGCGTGAGCCGTGTGCAGGACCGATGTAACACCCCAAAATTATTCTTGTCGATTTTCAAAATCTTTTCCTTAAAATGAAATTCTTTTAAAACCATTTTGATCCTATTTTCTTTTTTCTGTTTGAAAACCTTTTTCAAATTTTAGTTGGGTCCAAAATTTTCTAGAAAGGGTCTATTTTGATTAATGGTTTTATTTGGAAAATGGTTCTTAGAATTCAAAAATATTTTTTTTAGAATTTTTTTTTATTTAACTAGAATCTTCCTAGGAGATGCCCTTTTCTTTTCTTCCAACACTTCCAAAATCCATCCAATTTTTTTTCTATCACTCCTCAATTCTCCCACAAGCCTTTCACACCTTCTAGGACAGAAACCAACCTCTTTCCACCCCACGAAAACATTTTTTCTCAATTTAACCAAATTCCAAAATTGGAATTTGTTATATTCATAGTTTCTCTGAGTTACAAACGAACTACATTTTCTACCACTTTTCTGCCTCCACCAAAATTACCCAATCAACTAGATGGTACCTACAACCCATTTCACCAAAAACCTTTGGTTGCCATAGTTCAAAATTTTCAAAATCTATTCAATTAAAATTTGGACCTGAAACAGATTCCTTGCTCAAAACTTATTCTAAACTTCTCCAAAAATTCTGAAACTTTGCCATACTCATTTTGGGGCATCAACACCTTACCACAAAAATCCACATAAATTCCAAAAATGGCCAAGACCCTTTTGGCATTCTATCAAACACCTTCTATGCACTGTTCATCGCCGTAAGAAAATTCAGTTAACTGAATTATTTAGAGGCGGGGGCGATAGGTGCCGTGCACCCCTCATCTTCCTTCTCCAGCATGGCGTTGCCGTTGCTCATCAATGCCGCGACTCCCTGGCCCACTCCCCAGCCTCTCCTCGCCGATGAGCTGGCGGCTAGCCGGTGCAACGGCCACCGTGCTCATACACGGCGCACCGAGCGGAGCCGCCTCGGCCACCAACCTCCATCACTGCGTCGCACCTCCCCGACCTACCTCTTCCTCCACGCGTCGCTCCTTCCCGCCTCTCTGTGCACTAGCCACGCCGACCACGCCGTCTGGACCCCTCCTGGCAGCCGCCAAAGTAAGCCACCGCCGCCACACTCGTACGGCGGCCACACCATGGATAAGTCACCAGAGCTTGAGCTCGTCCGCGCTGGCGCTTCGGGAGAGCTCCATTCCCTTCTACACTGACCACCGTCCAAGGCCGCCGTCCCTAACCTATTTCGCCAGCGTAATAACTCCGGCGTCATCCACTCCGCCTCGGCCACCCTCGAATTGCCTATAAAAGGCCGTCCTGAGCCCCGTTTGAAGCTCACGACACCTCCACCCATCCTCAATCGACCACCACGCCACTCCCCCGACCTCGAGGAGGTCGTCTTCCTCCTCTCCGACCACCGACCCGTCGCCACCTCCACTGATCAGCACACCACCATCACTACATCTCCACCCTCCAAACTCCACCAGTAGCCTCCTGGCACTCCTTCTCGTCAGAACCGCGCATCAATTTGATGGCTGCCGACCTCCCTGACGAGATCCAACTTTGCCTGATGCCGCCGTCCGCCGGAGTTGACCTCGCCGTCGCTCCGGTGCTCGCCGGCGACCAACTCCACCTCCCACCGATGCAGAACACCTCCCCGAGCACGCTCATATGCTCGCCGCCCTCTGAAACACCGGCGATCGCCGCCGGTGACTACCGCACCTTCTTTGTACACGCGCGTGAGCGCGTTTGAAATTCAAACCTGAAGGGTGGGGTCCACCCTACAGCATTTTATTATTTTCTCTGTTTCAACCGAAAGCGTATTCTGCTCTTTACGCTTTCTGCGCTAAAAGGCATACTTTTGTCCGAAATGTTTTCTGTTTAAAACTACACAGGGACTATGGTTTTATAGAAAAGTCCTTGGTTTTGAAACCTTCATAACTTTTTAACTACAAGTCCAAATGACTTGATTCTTTTTCTGAAATTCTTATTTTTCTTTCTATTTTTAGTATTTATCTAAAATATTTTTAAAACAAGTTTTTGTACTGTGATGGAATTTATGATTTGAATTCAAATTTGTGTTTTTCAGAAAAAGAGGGGGATAACTTTGCCGGAAATTTGGAGGGGTTTTCTCCTGACTACTTTGGACAAGGCAAGCATAGTTGTACTTTGGATATGGTGTTGCATATTGCATGACTTGGTTGCATCAGTTGAGTTTGCACCATATGAGTAGAAATATTGCATGCCACCATTGTCATGTATATTTTCTCTTGCATGCATTCCACTCAAGTTTTGACATGCATAAGTTGTGAGAATCAAGGCGTGTGCTCCTGCCTTGGACGTGCCGGTGGCATGGGCCATATTTGACACGGTGGTGTCACATGATGAATGTCGAGCGTACCGGTGATAATAAGTAACACTTCCTGAGTCGACCTAGATCGAGTCTTGTTCCGTTACACCTAGCTGTATACCGTGCTGCCACGGGTCCTTCCTTAGGAAGGTACGGCTTAGTAAGTTGTTAACCCCTGTCCGGGTACACACCACACAGAGGGCCACGATGAGGGTTTCCACGGCCATGGACTAAATCCTGTCATCGGGTCAGGGGGCATGGGTGTTTCCGGTTGTAGCAGAGAGGGGGTCCCCCCTTGTAATCCGTGCGTATGAATAGTGATCCATGCTACTCGAGATTGTTGTCTCCCCGACATAGAGTTTTTCTGGAACGATGCTTTGGGTGATTCCTGGCATCCGGATGGTTAATCTTGTGTGTGCTAGTCAGGCGTGTTTTCAACCGAAAGACCGTAATGGGAATTAGTCAGTGTCACAGTACTGACTAAAGAAACCTCATACACGTGGGTAAAGAGTACACCCTCTGCAGAGTTATATCTATTCGAATAGCCATGTCCACGGTCAAGGGCGTTAGCTGGGTGGGTCAAGTGTCGGTCCCGGTGTCGGTCTTTGGAGGAAATAATTAAAAAAATCAAGCATGATTATTTGCAGGATGATTATTGTCACTACTGGTATTATTATCATGAATAACATCGATGAAATGAATATTATTGTGGACTAACCCTTTTCTCTGGTTTTATTTTCTGAGTGTCTCAGGGGCTGGCTAGACTACCCCGGACATTAAGTTTTCTTTTCAAGTCCTCTAGTGGCATCCCTCGAGTTCTCAGGCGGTTCTATCTCGCCACTACTCTTGTGGATACCCGATTGGCATTTCTTTTCAAGACCTCTTGTGGCGTCCCTCGAGTTCTCAGGCGGTTCTATCTCGCCACTACTCTTGTGGATAACCAATTGGCATTTCTTTTCAAGAATTCTAGTGGTGTCCCTCGAGTTCTCAGGCAGTTCTGCCTCGCCACTACTCTTGTGGATACCCGATTGGCATTTCTTTTCAAGACCTACCGTGGTGTCACTTTTAGACACCCGACCGGCATTTCTTTTATTTATTTTTCTTTCTTGTTGGTCACTAATAATTTTTATACCCATTTTGCTGCTCATGCCCCTATTTATGCACATATCAATAATAGTCATGTCATGTTAAAATTTTGATCAACACCTGCATATCACTTAGTCCAGCATGAGTATATGCATTCGGTATATCTTTTGTTCATTATGTTTGCGAGTACATTCCAACGTACTCACTGGCTTGTCCCTGGCTATTTACATGGCCAGACTTGGAGGAGGATGAGCTTATGGAGGAGGATTGCACTAGCGAGCCCGACGCTTAGAGGAGTCCCAGTCAGTTCACCTGTGATATAGAAGTCTACCACCTGTACCATCCGTTGAGCTTCCGCTACACAAATAAAATAGTCAAGCCTGAGCTTCCGTTACACAAATAAAATAGTCAAGCCTCAGACTGACGCTTGGCTCTATTTTATCGTATCAGTATGAGAGTACCACCACACCACTGTCATATTCCGCCACCATAGTATATTCGCGAGACTGTAATAATTTGTTGAGCACTCAGTGTCAACCTGATGTAATAATATGTGTACTGGATATCTGTATCAAGGAAGTCCACCAGTTGTGTTGATCTTGGGGCTGGTGTGATTTAGGGCTACTCTATGATTTATTCTCATAAATGGGCCCGACAAACCTTGGTATCAGAGCCGGGCTGACTATAGGAAGCCCTAGGTGCGATTGCTAGTAGTAAGGTCAGTTCTAACTTTTTTTTAGCAGCGCACTAAGAGGACGGAGTAGTATACTAACCTTAATAGGCGGTCGTGTAGTATACCACTATGACGAGCATATAGTATAATTAAATCTTGCATGTATAATTAATCCTGCATGTATGATATCACCTACGTTTTGGGGGGTAAAATTATTTCCAGTTCTTCAAAAATTTATTTTTTTTCTTTTAAAATTCTTATCTTATCGGTGTTACACAAATACCCCAGAAAGAAAATACATCATCCCTGGACTCGTTCTATGCCCAACCCACCAGAGGACAACTTTGCACAGATGGGAAATAATTTCACACCAGGACAGACAAGTTAGCAAAGCAATGATTCAGCATTTTCACAGGTGTGTTGTCTTTACGAACAAAACCAGCAGCAGCACCAGGAAATGATGTAGCATTTAATAAATATGAAAAAAGGATATGTCCGACCCAGCTCATTACCATGGGGATCACCGGTTTTATTTAGAAAAAAAAGCATGGTACCTTGAGGTTATGTATTGATTACATGGCACTCAATATGGTTACCATCAAATATCCACTACCACGGATCAATGACCCATTCGACCAACTAGCAGAATCCAAAGTATTCTCAAAAATAGACTTGAGATTAGACTATCATCAGTTGAGGATCTGCTCTTCAGACATACCCAAGACTGCTTTTATCACTCGATACGGGTTATACGAATTCACTGTGATGCCCTTCGGATTGACCAACGCCCCTGCTTATTCTGTGCATCTCATGAACAAGGCTTTTCATGAAATATTTTGACAAGTTCATAGTTGTGTTCATCAATGATATACTTATTTATTCCAAGATGCCGGGAGAACAAGAGCAACATCTTTGGATAGTTCTGGAAGAGTTGCAGAAAAATCAACTATATGCTAAATTCAGTAAATGTGAATTTTGGTTAAAAGAAGTTGGTTTTCTGGGACACGTACTGACACAGGATGGAATAGCAGTGGACCCGAGCAAAGTGAAAGATGTCTTGGGCTGGAAGCAACCCACAAACGTGACAAAGGTCAGAAGTTTTCTTGGTCTGGCTGGCTACTACCGGAGATTTATCGAAGGATTCTCCACCATAGCCAAACTCATGACCCAATTACTCAAGAAAGATAAGAAATTTGAATGGACCAAAGACTGCAAGAAAAGTTTACAAGAGTTGAAAAAGAGTTTAACAACGGCACCCGTTCTGGTTGTGCCAGATGTGCACAATTTTTTTGAGATATATTGTGACGCCTCCAGGAAAGGCCTTGGATGTGTGTTAATTCAAGATGGAAAGGTCGTAGCATATGCTTCGAGACAACTACGGCGACACGAAGAAAATTATCCTACACATGACTTCGAGTTAGCAGCAGCGATACATGCACTCAAAGAATGGCGACATTACCTTCTTGGTAACCGATGTGAGATATACACGGATCACAAAAGTCTCAAGTAAATCTTCACCCAGACAGAATTAAACTTGCGACAGCGTCACTGGCTTGAGTTAATTAAGGATTATGATGTGGGAATTCATTACCATCTGGGTAAAGCAAATGTCATGGCAGACGCCCTCAGCCGAAATCCCTACACCGATAATAACAGTGTGCAATTCTCACAGCATAAGTTCAACCAGGAATTTGCAAAACTCAACATGCTCCTAGTCATGGAAGGAACCGTTGCTCAGCTAGAAATAAAACCAACATTAGAGGATCGCATCAAAGAAGCCCAAAAAGGACACCCAAGCATTGAGGGGATTAAGAGGAAAATAAAATTGGGCAAGGCGTCCGAATTTACCGTAGACAGTCAAGGAATTTTATGGTTTGGGAAGAGATTATGCATACCCAATAAAGAGGAATTAAAGCAACAAATTATGGCAGAGGCTCACACCACTCCGTACTCCATTCACCCAGGAGGAACAAAGATGTACAAGGATCTACAAGAAAAAATTTAGTGGCACAGGATGAAGAGGGATATAGCCGTATATGTGGCACATTGTGATTCATGTCAGCGTGTAAAAGCAGAACACCAGAGGCCTGCAGGACTATTGCAACAACTCACAGTACCTGAATGGAAGTGGGATGTAATAGGAATGGATTTTATCGTCGGACTGCCAAGGTCACGACATGGGAATGATGCTATCTAGGTAGTAACAGATTTACTAACCAAGGTGGCACATTTCATTCCGGTAAAAAACCACTTACTCAACACAGAGGCTTGCCAGGTTATACCTCTCCCGGATTGTTTGCTTACATGGAGTACCCAAAACCATAGTCTCCGACAAAGGCACCCAGTTTGTCTCTAGGTTTTGGGAGCACCTACAGCAAGCCCTAGGGACTTAGTTAACATTCAGCACAGCATATCACCCGCAGACCGGAGGACAAACTGAGCGCGTAAACCAAATATTGGAGGACATGCCGAGAGCATGTGTGCTCACTTATGGAGTCAGCTAGGAAGACAGTTTACCATATGCGGAGTTCTCATATAACAATAGTTATTAAGCTAGTCTGAAGATGCCACCCTTCGAAGCCCTGTACGGACGACGATGCCGTACCCCACTCAATTGGTCTGAAACCGGAGATAGCCGAATCTTCGGCCCAAAAATTCTTAAAGAGGCAGAAACAGAAGTGAAGCTTATTCAGGACAGACTGAGAGCGGCTCAGAGCCGTCAAAAGAGCAACTACGATCAGAAACACCGTCAGATTAATTTTGAACTAGACGAATACGTATATCCCAGAGTATCTCCAACAAGGGGGCTACATAGATTTAAAGTCAAAGGAAAACTGGCACCGAGGTTTATTGGACCATTTAGAGTAATTGCAAGGAGGGGCAAGGTTGTCAATCAACTGGAACTACGGGCAGAATTGTCAGATGTTCATGATGTGTTTCACGTGTCACAACTGAGGAGATGTGTCAGTAACCCAAAAAAACAAGTCCAGCATCAAGACCTGGATATCCAACAAGATCTTAAATATAGGGAACATCCTATAAAGATTTTGGAAGAGTCCGAACAGAGGACCCGGCAGAATGTGATAAATTTTACAAGGTTCAGTGGAGTAATCACACCGAGGAAGAAGCAACATGGGAAAGAGAGGATTACCTAAGGGCTGAATATCCGTACCTATTTGAGGGACAGCTGAAATCTCGGGGACGAGATTTTTCTTAAGGGGGGTAGGTGTTGTAACACCCCAAAAATATTCTTCTGGATTTTCAAAATCTTTTCCTTAAAATGAAATTCTTTGAAAACCATTTTGATCCTATTTTCTTTTTTCTGTTTGAAAACCTTTTTCAAATTTTAGTTGGGTCCAAATGTTTCTAGAAATGGTCTGTTTTGATTGATGGTTTTATTTGGAAAATGGTTCTTAGAATTCAAAAATATTTTTTTAGAAAAGTTTTTGATTTAACTAGAATCTTCCTAGGAGATGCCCTTTTCTTTTCTTCCAACACTTCCAAAATCCATCCAAATATTTTTTTTCTATCACTCCTCAATTGTCCCACAAGCCTTTCACACCTTCTAGGACAGAAACCAACCTCTTTCCACACCACAAAAACATTTTTTCTCAATTTAAACAAATTCCAAAATTGGAATTTGTCATATTCATAGTTTCTTTGAGTTACAAAGGAACTACATTTTCTACCACTTTTCGGCCTCCACCAAAATTACCCTATCAACTAGATGGTACCTACAACCCATTTCACCAAAAACCTTTGGTTGCCACAGTTCAAAATTTTCAAAATCCATTCAATTCAAATTTGGACCAGAAACAGATTCCTTGCTCAAAACCTATTCTAAACTTCTCCAAAAATTCTGAAAGTTTCCCACACTCATTTTTGGGCATCAACACCTTACCACAAAAATCGACATAAATTCCAAAAATGCCCAAGACCCTTTTGGCATTCTATCAAACACCTTCTATGCACAGTTCATCGTCGTAAGAAAATTCAGTTAACTGAATTATTCAGAGGCGGGGGCGATCGGTGCCGTGCACCCCTCATCTTCCTTCTCCAGCACGGCGTTGCCGTTGCTCATCAATGTCGCGACTCCCTGGCCCACTCCCCAGCCTCTCCTCGCCGATGGGCTGGCGGCTAGCTGGTGCAACGACCACCGTTCTCATCCACGGCGGACCGAGCGGAGCCGCCTCGGCCACCCACCTCCATCACTGCGCCGCACCTCCCCGACCTACCTCTTCCTCCATGCGTCGCTCCTTCCCACCTCTCCGTGCGCTGTCCACGCCGACCACGCCTTCTGGACCCCTCCTGGCAGCCGCTAGAGTAAGCCACCGCTGCCACACTCGTACGGCGGCCACACCATGGATAAGTCACCAGAGCTCGAGCTCATCCGCGCTGGTGCTTCGGGAGAGCTCCATTCCCTTCTAGACTGACCACCGTCCAAGGCCACCGTCCCTAACCTACTTCGCCGGCGAAATAACTTCGGCGTCATCCAGTCCGCCTCGGCCACCCTCGGATCACCTATAAAAGGTCGTCCCGAGCCCCGTTCAAAGCTCACGCCACCTCCACCCATCCTCAATCGACCCCCACGCCACTCCCCCGACCTCAAGGAGGTCGTCTTGCTCCTCTCCGACCACCGATCCGCCGCCACCTCCGCTGATCAGCACGCCACCATCACTCCATCTCCACCCTCCAAACACCACCAGTAGCCTCCTAGCACTCCTTCTCATCGGAATCGCGCATCAATTTGACGGCTGCCGGCCTCCCCGACAAGATCCAACTTCGCCCGACGCCGCCGTCCGCCGGAGTTGTGTAACACCCCCGGTGATTAGCAACAGTAATCACTTTTGATAATGACATGTTAGCATGATCAACAGTGCATAATCATCATTAGCATCACATTGCATTTCAACTCCTAAGTCAAATTCAAAATTTAAATGAAAGTGAAATATAAAAGTTGACCAACATAAAAACTAAAATGTTTGATAAATAACGAATATTCCAGAGACTATTCTAAAATTGTAACCAATATATAATAAATTAATTAGGTGGCTCTAACATAAATAAAACAGCAAGGAAAAATGCATTTTAATTATTATAAAAATTATGTGAACTTAAATTGCCTCCAAACCAATTTTTGGTAGTGGTAGGTATTACCTAGTATTTGTTGGAACATTTGCCATACTTTGCAAAATTCAATATGAGGCCCAACAATTTGCTAAACAGGAGGTTTGATTAAATAAAAAGAAAAGAAAAGCCCCCCCCCCCCGGACCAACTGGGCCGTGCCCAGCTGCCGGCCCATTCCCCCCCTGGGCCTATACCTTCCCCCTGGGGCCTAAACTCCCCCTAAAGCCCCCCCCCCCCCCCGAAAAAACCCCGCCCCCACTCGTTCGCCTCTTTCCGCCCCCCCCTCACGGTATCTCTGATCGGGATCCCCCATCCCGTCCGAACCGACGCTCTGCCGCTCAATGATCCCCCCGCCTCGGCTCGCTCGTACGACCGCGCCTGCCGCTCGCAGTCACGACCCCTCGCCCCTACGACGCCTCCATGAATCCTCCGCAACCTGGCCAGCCCGCCGTCGGTCTGCCGGACGTCCACCCGGCCTAACCCTCCTGCGCCAAAGCGACGCCGGCGCGTCCCGGGTAGGTGGCCTATCCCCTCACGCCTCTCGGTTTGGTGGCTTCCGGACTGGCCCGTCTGACCCAAGATTCGACGCTCGCGAGCGAGTGAGAAGGGGGCCCGGGAGCGGCGTGCACTCCTGTTCCTTGCGTCTCTCTCCTTGGCTCGCTGGTCGCCCCTCAATCTCCTATCGCCTCTTTCCTCCGGGGAAGGGGGGACCTCGTCGCCCTCCTCCACCTCCGTTGAGGGGGTCCCCCGCCTCTCCTCTCCCCTCCCCTCTTCGCGACCAGCTCGTCCACGCCCTCCCCGGCTCGCCCTCGCTGCGGCCCGCACGCGCCCCCCCGCGCTTTCGCGCCAACGCCCCGCGGTGCGCCACGCGCCCAGCATAACGCCAGCGCAGTGTCCTGGAGCCCGCCTCGCGCCCCCTACCCGGTCTCTCCCTCTCCTTCGGTCCCGTGTCTCCATCTCTGCCTTCTCCCCGTCCCCTATCACATCGAAAAGCAGGGACTCGCCGGGTCTCGCTCTCCTCTCCGTAGGGGCGCGGGCGGGATCTCTCCATGGCCGTCCCTCTTTGATCTCGGGGGTGGGGCAAAGAGGGCGAAAAACAGTATTCTCGGTCTCTTCGTTTGTTCTTCCTCTGCCCCTCTCCTCCAATCCGGCCGGCCCCCGTCAAGTCCTTTCCCTGGCCTTGCCTCGTCCAGTGTCGTTCGGGCGCCAGCGCCCTAGCCCCCGCGCGGCCCGTCCCCCAGAGCTTTTGCGTTGGCCATGCCCGCTGGCCCCCGAACCCCTAGCCACTGACAACGGGCCCCCCCCTAAAACGTTTCAAAAAAAAGAAATAAAAATAAATAATTAAAATAATTAATTAATTATTTAGTTAATTAATTAGTTAATTATCCTGATTAGGTTAATCTAATTACTAATTAGTGTTAATTAAACAGTAATTAGTAATTAACTTAATTACCGCTGACATCAGCATGAGGTCATGCTGATGTCATCATCAGCACTGTTTCGGATAATGTTGAATTAAATAATTAATTAAATTTCAGAATTAATAAAACTTTAGAAAATCATATTAATAAAACCGTAACTCCGATGAAAATATTTTATACATGAAACTTGCTCAACGACGATACGAACCCGGATACGCCCTCTGTATTCCCGTCAGACGCCCGCAACATAAGAACGTGAACAATTAGACCGATTTCGATAAATGAATAGTGTCCAACCCTAATTAATAAATCCGAATAAATTCCTAATTAACTAAATCATTTATTTAGGCAGTAGAACACCCCGGCATTCATTTAGGCATGTCATACATATTGTTTGCTTATTGCCGTGAAATTTATTGTTTCTCTCCCCCTCCTTCTTCTCTCGATAGACGCCGAGACCGACGACGCTTGCACCAGGTTCCGACTACTCTACCGACGAGCAGCCCGTTGACGACCTCCCTCTCTTGCCAGAGCAACCAGGCAAGCCCCCCCCCCCCCCCCCCCCCTTGAGCATTCCAGATATCGCCCATTCTATTCTCCTGCTTGCATTAGATTTTGCTACTGTTAATGTATGCTCCTATTCTGATGCATAGCCTGCTGTTGTAACCTGTTCATTGCTACCTTACCTGCCTATGATAAACTGTTTAGTATAGGTTGGTATGAACCATCTGTGACCCCACCACCTTACTTTGTCGCCCCTGCTTGTTTATCGACGACTCGATCAACGTGATCGTCGATCAGAGACAGACGCCTCACTTCACATCCCCCTTAGTTGTACGACTCTGCTTAGTTACTATCGAGTGCCGAGGGTGATACCTCGTAACGCACTCCTGATGAATACTCTGCAGCATAGCTGTTCGGTCGTGGTCATCGAGGGTGATTCCTCCTTCTCCATGTCCGATACGACTCTGTCGTGCAACCCCTCAGTGTGAACCTCGAGGGTGATACCTCATACGTTCACCGTGATGATTATGACCACACGGTTACTTGACCTTTGTCACAGGCGGGTCCACCCTGGTGGGTACCCGCTGGGGATCTATGTTGTCGAGTGTGCCGGAAGGGCACTCGAGTGTGGTACTGTGGCGGAGCTTCAGAAACTCTGAATGTTTCCGCTTGTTACTAAATGAGCTGATCGGATTTGGGTGTGTGATCTGAGTGGGTCGACGTGCCCTATACGCACTACCACCACGCCGGATTATGGTTATGGGGCCCTCTGCGATGTACGTTTCTCCGAAAGCTTATCAGACGTCACGATTCACCGTGCGGGCTGATCGTCGGGATTGGGCTGGATACTTCACTAGCGAGTTCAGTGTCGCGCCTGCACCCCGGCCAGCCACGCAACGCGCAGGGTGCCCAGGGCGATGGCCCGAGACCCCTGGGTGCATAGGTTAGTCCGGCGTGCTGACCTCTCTGCTGAGCCTAGGTAGAGCGCTGCTTCGTGTTGATCTTCCGAGGACGGGCATTACCCAGCAAGTATGTCCGGCCAGAGTTGATCGAGCGTGTTGGGTAACAGTAGCGCACCCCTGCAGGGATGAATCTTCTATCGATAGCTGGTCCTACGGTAAAGGACGCTCAGTTTGTGTACCCCGATCTACTACTTAAATTGGATACTTGTTACTTAATTGAAGCTTCGGGATTACTTTCTCGCTGGGAGTCGAGGAAGGATCTTTGAGCTGTACTTCAACATGTTTGCTAAATAAAATGCTATTCTACTCTCTTCTACTGCTGCAAGATGATGGCTTTGAGAAGATGTTTGAAGATGCTAGTCTTCGATAGGACTAGGCCTTTCTCTCTATTCTGGCATTTCTGCAGCCCAGTCCACATATACAGCCTTTTCTCCATTGATAATGTTGCATATGTAGTATAGATCCTTGCTTGCTGAGTACTTCGGATGAGTACTCACGGTTGCTTTATTTTCTCTTTTCCCCCATATACCCCACCTTGATGATACACCAGACGATGGAGTCCAGGAGCCAGACGCCACCACCGGAGCCTACTACCAGGCGGGTCCAGAGGGCACGTACTACTGGATCGAGCCAGCTGACCAGGAGTAGGATCGGAGGCTCCCAGGCAGGAGGCCAACGCCTTTCGATCTAGTGTCGCTGTTTGTGCTAGCCTTCTTAAGGCAAAACTTGTCTAACTATGTCTGTACCGAGATATTATTTGTATGACTGACTTATGTATTCGGATCTTCGGATCCCTGGTCTGTAATATTGTGGACCTCCGTTTATTTGTGTTTAGAGTTGTGTTGTGATATCTTCCCGTGAGTCCCTGGGCTTGATCGTACACGTTTGCGTGTATGATTAGTGTACGATTGAACCGGGGGCGTCACAAGTTGACCTCGTCGTCGCTCCGGTGCTCACCGGCGACCAACTCCACCTCCCACCGACACGGAACACCTCCCCGAGCATGCTCATATCCTCGCCGCCCACTGAAACACTGGCGATCGCCGCCGGTGACTACCGCACCTTCTCTGTACACGCGCTGAGCGCGTTTGAAATTCAAACCTGACGAGTGGGGTCCACCCATCAGCGTTATATTATTTTCTCTGTTTTAACCGAAAGCGTATTCTGCTCTTTACGCTTTCTGCGCTGAAAGGCGTACTTTTGTCCGAAACGTTTTCTATTTAAAACTACACAGGGACTGCAGCTTTACAGAAAAGTCCCTGGTTTTGAAACCTTCATAACTTTTTAACTACAAGTCCAAATGACTTGATTCTTTTTCTGAAATTCTTATTTTTCTTTCTATTTTTTTAGTATTTATCTAAAATATTTTTAAGACAAGCTTTTGTACTGCGATGGAATTTTTTATTTGAATTCAAATTTGCGTTTTTCAGAAAAAGAGGGGGATAACTTTACCGGAAATTTGGAGGGGTTTTCTCCTGACTACTTTGGACAAAGCAAGCATAGTTGAACTTTGGATATGGTGTTGCATATTGCATGACTTGGTTGCATCAGTTGAGTTCGCACCATATGGGTAGAAATATTGCATGCCAGCATGGTCATGTATATTTTCTCTTGCATGCATTCCACTCAAGTTTTGACATGCATACGTTGTGAGAATCCAGGAGTGTGCTCCTGCCTTGGACGTGCCGGTGGCACGGGCCATATTTGACACGATGGTGTCACGTGATAAATGTCGAGCGTACCAGTGATAATAAGTAACACCTCCTGAGTTGACCTAGATCGAGTCTTGTTCCGTTACACCTAGCTGTATACCGTGCTGCCACGGGTCCTTCCTTCAGGAAGGTACGGCTTAGTAAGTTGTTAACCCCTGTCCGGGTACACACCACACAGAGGGCCACGATGAGGGTTTCCACGGCCATGGACTAAATCATGTCATCGGGTCAGGGGGCATGGGTGTTTCCATTTGTAGCCGAGAGGGGGTCCCCCCTTGTAATCCGCGCATATGAATAGTGATCCCATGCTACTCGAGATTGTTGTCTCCCCGACTTAGAGTTTTTCTGGAACGATGCTCTGGGTGATTCCTGGCATCCGGACGGTTAATATGGTGTGTGCTGGTCAGGCGTGTTTTCAACCCAAAGACCGTAATGGGAATTAGTCAGTGTCATGGTACTGACTAAAGAAACCTCATACACGTGGGTAAAGAGTACACCCTCTGCAGAGTTATATCTATTCGAATAGCCGTGTCCACGGTCAAGGGCGTTAGCTGGGTGGGTCAAGTGTCGGTCCCAGTGTCGGTCTTTGGAGGAAATAATTAAAAAAAATCAAGCATGATTATTTGCAGGATGATTATTGTCACTACTGATACTAGTCGTCAACCCGTGCTATAGCACGGGCTAGAAATTTTTGAAAATTTATAATATTGTACATCAAAATTTTCAATAATTATTTACATTAAATCTCATACAAATTTGAAGTATGATATAATTGGAATATACTACTTATCTTCATAGTGCATAAAATATTATATTTCCACACGCCGTATACTTAAAACATAGTAGATCATCATATATATTTGAACTTTTCGTATTAATACTTGTGTCACAACAAAATATGATGGCACCATTGTACGTATTTAAGGGTTCCTAAATTTAGCAATAGTTAATGCACATGAAGATGTCTTGTCTTTTTAACATTATTATACATATATGGTCTATGTTTTCGCTCTCTACCACTAACTACTGGCCATTTTACTCCATGCTTCTGCATGCATACATATGATTACAATATTTTACAAAATGATGTGTCACTAACAACCATTCTATCATTAGTTTGGTACGAATGTCACTCTCAGCCTTGTCCGTGTGTGCTATGTATGTGTGTGTTACACACGCAGATGCGCGGGCGCACATAACTATGTAACTCGTCACAGCACCCACCAGTCAACTACTCATAAGTTCAACATGCTGATGAGCTGCACGCCTCTCTATAGGCCGCAACTCAGTTCAAGCGTATCCTTTACTTTCAAATGTACGGAAGATCGTTGAACTTCTTGATGTTCGATTTTAAATCCATGGAAGCCTTCTATGACTTTTTAATAATTCAATATATTTTTGGTTTTTGAATTAGGTCATTTTCTTTAAATTGGGCTGTAACATTCGAGAATGCATATTTAGATATTTAAAATTTCAACACGAAAATTAGAAAGTAGTCTTGAATATATTTAAATCTGGACGTGTATGTCTAGAAGCTCATCCTTTTGTTTTGCCTAAGAATTCCCCTAACAATTCGTAAAATTATTTACATGTGTGAAAGTTGATAGTTTTGACATCCTAACTGAGACACCTGGAAAAGTAATAATGATGATTTTCTTTAGGCCTTGTCCGCTAGCCCGTATACTAATCAATTGGCTTTTGCCAAAACCCGTATCCTAGTCCATTTGTTCTGCAAGAAGTCTGTATCCTAGTCAATGATAAATATCTCTGTCCGGCTGACGACTACACCGTCAATTTGGGATTTGTTTATTATATATATTTAAGAAACGGATTTAGAATTTTTCTATACTAATTCCTTTATATTTTTAGAAAACACTATGTGCATGTCTCGTACAAATTTGGGAATTTATACATACGTGAGATTTACCTACGGGAATAGAATATATAGTAAATGAAGGTTTTGTGCGTGGTGATTTTTTACTGAGCAAATTAGATTTAAGCAGTGTCCGCAGATTTTTAGGGAATAGAACATGGTAGATCGTTATGTTTTTTTAGCACGGTAGATCGTTATGTTGCTGGCCGTGTTATGCATCGTGTGTACCATCATTAGTACGTTTCCAAAAAAGAATTTGTGACTTGGTAGTAGCTGACTTCCGTTTGCACGTTTCCTCTTTTCCGAAATAGTAGCACGGTTCCTTCCTTCTTTTGACATCCCACGTTTCCTTCCAATTGTAATACCTGCGGACTCTTGGGGTGATCGGGTCTCACAGATTTTAAACTTGAGGCAATAGAGTTTCCATATTACTTTTAATTCTAGATGCATGATTGGGGAAAATATAATTGCAATACCCATTGCCACACTTTGCGATTCAGACTTTCTTTCCTTGATAGAGGAGGCAGCGGCCATGTCTGAGGATTCCATGGAGATTTTAATTGGCAGAATATTATTGCTTGAGTCTTTTTACGGGCAATCAATCTTGGATTTTTTTTTTTCGTTCTCTTGTTTGGAGTTTTTAAGGATGGAGGATTTTTTTTCTAGGGAACAGATGGTGGTTTTTTTTAAATCTTTGTTTTGTTTCACAATTACATTAGACGTGTCAGATGGGTTTTTTAATGGGACGTACGGGACCAAACATGTTACGCAAGTTTTCCTTTTATCCTTTTTTTTGCGGGGGTAAAGGGTTATGTATTACTCAAGAGCCAGCAATGTCATCCGTACATAAGTTCGGGACGTCAGCCGGACCAGAACGGAGCCAAACAACCGTACGGGCCTCCGTTCGACCAAAGTTTGCTAAAGCATGGCTAACTTTGTTCTGCTCTCGAGAAATATGCACTACTCAACACTCCCTTTGACCCATAAGACTCTTAACTTCATCCACTACCATAGCGTATGGCGATCTGTCTTGGCCTTCAGCATTGACTAGGCGGACTGCCTGCAAGCTATCACACTCCTCCAGCACCGGCAGGTCCGTCCACTGAAGCGAGAGGGCGAGCCCCTCCATCACACCAGCGAGCTCCGCATGAAGAGGGTCCGGGCAAGACCACAGCACCCGACACGCGGAGAAGATGATGGCGCCTCCGTGATCGCGAAGGACCATCCCAGACCCGGCCGTGCCATCCTCCGGGGAAAAGGATCCGTCGACGTTCAGCTTGGTCCAGCCAACCTGGGGGCAGCTCCACTTGCGGATAGTTCGAGGGGCCGGCCTGGCATGCACTAGCGGCTGCTCGGCCCCCTCCACCTAGATCGTCATCTTCCCCTTGTCCCAATCTCCTTGCGGGTACTGCTGGATGCCAAGCAGGGACACAACGTAGCTCTGGAGGAACCGGCGAGACACCTCCACCGGTGGTGCTGGTTTGTCATGTACGAGCTCGTTACGCCCAAACCAGCACCGCCAAAGAAGCATGAGGAGACGTAGTCGATCACCCTCGTTACACTCGGCAAGGAGATTGAGGAACCACTCCGAACCGGTGTTAACGACGGATTCCACGTCAGGGATGCACCATACTTCCAACATAGATCGCCATAGATGGACCGCCCTCGGGCACTGCAAAACACATGGAAGGTGTCCTCGCGCTCGAGACCACACAGCGGGCAAATGTCAGTGACCTCCATATGTCGTGAGCACTTGTTCTCCCAAGTAGCAAGAGCATTCGTAGCAAGTCACCAACCAAAAACACGCACCTTTGGAGGCGCAGGGCACCCCCATAATAATGCCCAGACGGCACATCGCCCGTCCGGTGCTCTGCTCGCCGCGACTGAAGATGTACGGAGTCTGTCCTCAAGCGCCAGTCGATACGCACTGCGTACGGTGAAGATACCGTTACGCTCCGCTCCCCAAGCAAGAAAGTCCGCGCCAAGGCGCGGCGACGCCTTGATCAGCAGGATCTGGTGTACGTCCACCGGCAAGAAATAACGACGCAGCAAGTCGCCTCGCCACGCGCCATGGCCATTCAGCAGTTCGCTAACACGGCGAAGCCGGCACGTACCTGGCTGTGAGATCGGCGGTTGCCCAACCGGGTGTGGGATCCAAGAATCCCTCCATATGCGCACTGACTGACCATTACCGATTCGCCAGACCAACCCTGTCTTCAGAAGCTCCAAACCATGAACTATAGACTGCCAGGTTTGTGAGGCGTTGGACGAGAACACCGTGTCTTCCAATCTCCCATTGGAGAAGTAACGCGCCTTCAGGACTCGAGCACAGAGCGTGTCCGGGTTCTCCAGGATTCGCCAAGACTGTCTGGCCAACATGGCCTGGTTAAAGAGTCTAAAATCCTTGAACCCCATACCTCCAGAAGCTTTTGGTTTCAACAATTGATCCCATGCCTTACAATGCGTTTTCCTTTTCCCTCTGTATGCCCCCCACCAAAAACTCCGTATCATGCGTCCAAGATCATCACAAGTGCCCCTTGGGAACTTGAAGATGCTCATAAGGAACGTGGGCAGAGGTTGCGCCACAGCCTTAATGAGCACCTCCCTACCGGCCTGGGACATCAGTTCTCCCCATTGAATGATCCGTTTTGTCAGCTTTTGTTGCACGTTTTTCAGTTTACCTCCTGCACACCGCCCGCTCGGAGTAGGGAAGCCCAGATATTTTTCCTCGAATGATTCAGTCGCCACCTCCAGAGTATGCATCACCTCCGCCTTCCTCTCTGCCGGGCAGTGCGGCCCAAACATGATGGAGCACTTGTTCGGGTTGATGTGCTGACCCGTTGCCCGCGCATATCTCCCTAGGGCTGCCCTCACATGCTGCGCCTTGGTATCATTTGCTCGAAAGAACAGCAAGGTGTCGTCCGCGAACAGCAAATGTGAAATCCCCGGGGCATGCGCACATACCCTCATGGGGGAAATTCGTTGAGCATCAATATCCTGCTTCAAAATAGCATCTAGACCGTCAGCAACAAATAGGAACAGAAAGGGTGAGAGGGGATCACCTTGCCGTAAACCCCGCGTTGGAACGAAAGAATCCAAGAGGGCTCCATTTAATTTGACATTATAGCTCACCGATGTGACACACCGCATAATCCAAGTCACCCATTGGTGAGAGAAACCCAATTGTTCCATCACTCGTTCCAAGAGCACCCAGTCCACCCTATCATAGGCCTTCGAAAGGTCCAGCTTATAAGCACAAAAACTCTGCTCCGGATCCCTCTCCTGTTTGATAGCATGAAAGCACTCAAAAGCAATCAGGGCATTATCAGTGATGAGTCTACCTGGTACGAAGGCAAGAAGCATCAGGCGAACGACCACACACAGCAACAGGCGAATGTGATACCGGAGAGGGTGGATGTGCGGGATGGTTTCGAGGATCGGGAGAACCCGGGCACAGTTCGGGTGGATGAGGACCTCTCCTCACTCGTCTTGGCTATGCAGATGCACCTGGCAGACCAGAAAGCGACGGGGAGTGGGGGGAGGCCGGGGTGCGCCAGCTCGGTTCCACCATCTTATGTCTTCATGGGAGATCGTATTCCTTCGCCTCTCCCCTATGCAGTCAGGTCTCCTAGCCTTGCTGGCAGCCGCAACAGTAACTTGGGGAGCTCTGAGATGGTTCCTGCGCTACGTAACTTGAGTGCGGCTTCTGGATACTCCTCGGCGGATTCTGACCAGAATATGCTCGAAGCTAACTCGGTCCTGGGTAAGCGGGGGCTGGATCTCCCCATGGATTGTGCAGGTGATGACACGAGGGCACTAGTACCTCGTGCTAGGAGGGGCGATGGCAACATTCCAAAAAAGGGCAAGTTGCAGAGGCGTGCTTTGGCGCGGCACAAGAAACACAAGGAGGCGGATGACGAGGTGGAGGACATGGAGGCAACCGATCTTGGGGCCGTCGGTGACCTGACGGGGCCGGCGATGCCGCCCCGTCAGGAGCAATGAATTGGATAAGCTGGAACTATCGGGGGGCGGGGAACTGAAAACCGCCGCGTGTGGTCGTTCTCAGTACCCGATTGGCATTTCTTTTCAAGACCTACCATGGTGTCACTTTTAGACACCCGACCAGCATTTCTTTTATTCATTTTCCTTCCTTGTTGGTCACTAACAATTTTTATTCCCATTTTGCTGCTCATGCCCCTATTTATGCACATATCAATAATAGTCATGTCATGTTAAAATTTTGATCAACACCTGCATATCACTTAGTCCAGCATGAGCATATGCATTCGGTATATCTTTTGTTCATTATGTTTACGAGTACATTCCAACGTACTCACTGGCTTGTCCCTGGCTATTTACCTGGCCAGACTTGGAGGAGGACGAGCTTATGGAGGAGGATTGCGCTAGCGAGCCCGACGCTTGGAGGAGTCCTAGTCAGTTCACCTATGATATAGAAGTCTACCACCTGTACCATCCGCTGAGCTTCCGCTACAAAAATAAAATAGTCAAGCCTCACATTGACGCTTGGCTCTACTTTATTGTATCAGTATGAGAGTACCACCACACCACTGTCATATTCCGCCACCGTAGTATATTGGCGAGACTGTAATAATTTGTTAAGCACTCAGTCTCAACCTGATGTAATATTATGTGTACTGGATATCTGTATCAAGGAAGTCCACAAGTTGTGTTGATCTTGGGGCTGGTGTGACTTAGGGCTACTCTGTGATTTATTCTCAGAAATGGGCCCGACAACCGACCGTGTGAGGGGTGCAGTGCGACTGCGACAGGCGTGCTGTGAGTGTACCGCCTTTTTCCTTTTAAACTTGGTGCTTCACGCGATCCATCGATACTACTACTAGTAATCCGGTAATCCCGACTAAAACGGCGCGGCCGGGTCTTTTCCCGCGTGATATGCTGGGAGGTTGGCTTAGTTGGTTTTTTTAGGACATTATTTTTTGGGATAATTAGATTTATGCCCCTAGTTGTGTCCCACTCGTCTGTTTTACCCCTAGTTCCCAAAAGTCACCGGTTCTGTCCAAGTCACTTTGCTCCTCTTATGCTTTTGCCCTTTGACCGTTTGACCGTCAGTTTGAAAACTTCATAACTAATTCATACTAAATCAGAAAAATGCAAATAAAATACCAAAATGTTCAGAAAAACATCACCTATATGCCAGTGTCATTTGCATTCATGAAAAAAGTGTTGGAAAGTGCACATCCGAGTTTTAGCTCTTTTGATACCACCATGAATAGTAAAATCTAAAAAAATTCAAAAAAAATATGGTGGCAAAGAATGACAAATGTTCTAAGTGCTTGCCAAGTTTCATCAGGGAACGACAATCGTGGAAGTCGTGGCAAAAAAATAATCTATTTTGGAGTGTTGATTGTTTTTTTTTTTGCCGCGGCACCCACGAATGTTATTCCTTGATGAAACTTGGCAGACACTTAAAACATTTGTCATTCTTTGCCACCAATTTTTTTTGAATTTTTTGAACTTTTTTAAATTTCACTATTCATGGTGGTAGCATAAGAGCTAAAACTCGGATGGGTACTTTCCAACACTTTTTTCATGAATGCAAATGACACTCACATGTAGGTGATGTTTTTCCGAACATTTTGTTATATTATTTGCATTTTTCTGATTTAATATGAATTAGTTATGAAGTTTTCAAACTGACGGTCAAACGGTCAAAGGGCAAAAGCATAAGAGGAGCAAAGTGACTTGGACAGAACCGGTGACTTTTGGGAACTAGTGGTAAAACAGACGAGTGGGACACAACTAGGGGCATAAATCTAAGTATCCCTTATTTTTTAGGACAAGGCTTAGTTGGTTTGACAGACAGAGCGAGAGAAAGATGTGAGATGCGTGAATGTGTAGTGGACGTACTATTGGAGTGCCTAAGATAAATTGTGTATGTATACCTATGTGTTTATTTACTTCGCATGTTAGCTTTGTCTTGGGTCAAACCTTCTAAACTTAGACCAAGTTTATACACACAAAAACGAATCATCATTCAATATATTTTCATACAATATATCTTACTATTATTGTGAAATTTCATATACACCGGACGAGATTCATGCAAACACGGCAGATTTTCATTACATTTCAAACTTTTATAGGACAGAAAAAGAAAAGAAACCCGACCCTAAACCTATTCTACGGCGGCGACCGACGTCCACTTTCCTTTGTACTTCCTCATGGGTGATGACGTCCTCCATCTGCCGTCTCCATGAACGGCGGCGAGGTTCAAGACCCATGAAGTGAAGGTGCGGTCTCCGGCGAGGAAGAGTAGAACACGGGAGACGGACCGGCCAGTTGGCACACCATGCGTTGCCGCCTCCCATGCCCTGCTCATCCTCGGAGGAGTCTCCGACCTCGGCGGTGCCGGTGGATGTGAGGTCGATGATGATGGACATGGATGGTCTGTCGCTTCACCTGCCACATGCGCCACCGAACGTTGGACGGCGGCAAGTAGGATGCGTGGCTGGCGGTGCTCCCGTCATAGGCCGCCAGCGTGGCCACCGCTTGTGCGGTCGCGTCCACGTCCGGCTACGCTGGTATTGCGTTGCGAGTGGCAAGTTGAGCGAGGGCGGCGACCTCGAGCTTCATCCCCGAAGACAAGCTCTCCCGCAGAGTGTTCCCACTCGCGGTCCTGGTGGATGTGGTGCCAGGTAGGAGGATGCGCTATGGTGTGGAGTTCACCTGGGCGTTGCCGCTTTATGTAGCGCATTCCGGTGAGGCCAAGCATCCGGGTGCGTCAATAAGTTGCCGGAGTTGGTACCTCGGGCAGTGAGCCTGCTTAATGATGGCATACAGATGGACGGCATGAATGCGGGTAGCTGGCGCCAGCTGGGAACGCACGCGCGTGATAGCGCGAGGGACGAGGGTGTTTTGTGTGCCAGGGTAGTCAGCTGTGGGCGTGGCAACATTGGACATGCCCTTTGCTCAAATGCGATCCCACATGTCATTGAAAGACGACCCGACATGGTCTCAGGTCCTGGGGATGCAGTTGGCCGTGCTAGAACACTCCGCGGACGCGTCGCGGCGCGTGCGCACTTTGGCGTCCCGTGCATCCTCGACGAGACGGGTGTTGATCTGCTGGTCGTGCCACAGCGGTAGCGCCACACTCGGCACCCTGAAGCCGAGCGTGTCCAACGGCGATGAGCGTGTCCCTCACCGCGGTCGCCATGTCCAGAGGCGGTGCGGGAGCTGCACCACGTTGCTGGCCCCCACAACCCACATGAACGGTTGTTGGTGGCGAGGAGGTCGTGGGCCAGCTCCTCCATTGGACTAGTCTGCGCCACATCATCCTGATAGGTGTGCCCCACATGTCAGTTTCCCTGTTTTCCCGGCCAAATTCGAGCGTCAGTATGGCCTCATTAACACTCGGCCGACCTCTCTCTCTCTTCTAGTCTAGTAGTAAATGATGCAGGCGGGGGAGGGGAAGGGACGTTGGTTTTCTCTCAACTTCGGTCCCACAAGCGAGCAAAAATGCAAGACGAAGCACGTTCCATTCGGTGAGCGACGTGCAGGGTCCACCGTGCCGGGGTGCAACGCGAACGCGACAAGAGTGATGTACACCGTCCATTCCTTATAAACTTGCGTACTTCGAGTACTCCTTTTTTTGAACACAGTACAGACGTAAGCGCTCATACATGCGCACATACACTCACCCCTATGAACGCACACACGCACACCCTACCCCTATGAGCACCTTCGAGAGACTGAGCTGTCATATCTATAATATATCTCTACTCTTATCTCTACTCTCGGTGATGATGGTGTGCCTTCCATCTTGCAATATAGATCATCCGATCTATATCTGATGGATAGAAAGCAAACTATAGCAATTTTGCAAAAGGATACCCGCACCTCTCTCGTTCATCCTTATCTCCCACAACTTCATTGTTGAGTAATTAAAAAAGGAAGCCTTTGGAACAATCTAGCATGGTGGCCGCTGCCGGCGTCGTCCATCCCCATGCCTCCGCTAAGTCCGACCACCAATCACCACCGCGCCCCACTCCTCCTCACCTTATCTCTCATCTTTCTCGAGATATCATTTTTCGATGAAATTCTCGAGATACCATTCTTTCGATGAAATTCTCGAGATATGATTAGTTTTTACACATGGGATTACTCCTGCATGGGTCAATCACAATAGGTGTTTTTTTTTTAAAATGCATCCTGATGTTCCGTGCAATGCACGGGCATCTTGCTAGTCATCTTGAGATTTACGAAGTCACCGCCTCATCATCGACAGGAACGGTGGGGAGGTCCGGATGTCTGCCACGTGAAACTCCGAAACTTTGGTCCCATCCCACCCCACAACTCTCCGGGCTCCAATCGTCCGGCTTTGCAAACTCCGCACAGTCAAAACCGATTGACCGGTCATCACCGGAACCACTATTCACACCAGAACCTTCGCTGCTCGGCCTAGACCAGCTACTTGCCGGCCAGTCACCACTGCCCCAAAATCACACCTCCTCTCCAGCCCATTCCCCCACCTTTCGATCCCCTAGCCTGCATCAGCCGTCCCCTAGTTCACCGGAAAGCCATGGTGCGCTGCAAGATCACGTACTACAAGATGCTGACATCGGAGCGCCACGCAGAAATTGCGGCGGTGGTCGGCGCCACAGACCTCCGTTCCCAAGCTTCCTTTGCAGCGGGCCAATCCCCGAGTTCTCTGGAGCCAAGCTCCAAGGAGGAGGAAGCCGATCCAATGCTCATGGCGGAGGTCGCGGCGCAGAAGGCCCCTGATGCGTATGAGACAATGGACATCGACTTCGTGCCGGCGTCCGGGTCCCCCATGGTGCAGGCGGACCAGCGGTTTAACCTGGTGATCCCAAAGAAGGACCAGGAGGCGGAGGCTCAACTCGACGCGGAGCGCGTGGATGCCGCTGCCATCGAGGCCCTCCTGCAGGCGGAACCGGATGTCGTGGACGTGAACCGGGCGGCGGAGGCTCAACTTGACGCAGAGCGCGTGAATGCCGCTGCCATCGAGGCCCTCCTGCAGGCCGAACCGGATGTCCTGGACTTGAATCGGGCGGCGGAGGCTCAACTCGACGCGGAGCGCGCGGATGCCGCTGCCATCGAGGCCCTCCTGCAGGTGGAATCGAACGCCGTGGACGTGAACCGGGCGGTGCTCACATCCGTGCAGAGCGCACGCATGCTCTGCGTGAACGAGTAGCTGGAGGCCGAGGACAACCACGGTGCGGAGACACACGTCAGCAGCTACGGCCGGTTCGCGCCAGCAGCCAAAGACGACGAGGTCGTCTCGTTCCGCGAGCAGTGATAGTTCTTCTTTATGTTGTTGATTTTAGGGATCTTTTGCTATGTAAAAACATATATTTATGCAAGTCGCCTGACTTTCATCATTTGGGTCAGTGGACCATTTCAGGCAGTTGGATGAATATCCTATGTCTCCTAACCCTTCTTCTTCCTCACCTCTTCTTCTTCCCCAACAGACCACCGCACGGGCCACACGGATCTTCCCCAACATGCGGTTGGATAAACATATTGTATGAACGAAAATTATGTGTCAGCAGTAGGATGGCTGAGTTTGGTTTGATCACATGCGGTACACGTGTTAGTGAGGGTGCGTTCCCTTGGTTGGGTTTGCGGCGTGGAGGAGCGACTTTGTGAGGGTGTGGTGCGACCGCGACAGCCGTGCGCAAGTGTACGTCCTTTTCATTTTGAAAAACTTTAGGCAAGCTTGGCAAAGTATGGCAATGCAAGGCCTAGACCCAAATAGGATACAAGTACGTACTACTTGTGTTAAAAAAGAAAGGCGGGGTTTTCCTTCGCGGGATTGATCAATACAAATCCTCGTTTGACGTGTCAATTAATGCGTATTTTTTCTCCAACGCCCAAAGAGCTAACCATCTCACTCCTCATTGCTTGATTAATGCAGTGCCATGCAAACCAACCTTCTCACTTTCGCATGCATGCAAGGGTATATTAATGTCCTTGGTTGCTAGTACGAGGCAAACCCCATCAATTTTGCCTCGATTAGTGTTAGTGGCCTTCTGCAAATTGTATTTTTGATACTGGGCTTGTATACAAAAAAATGGAGGTAGTAACTATTTGACTTCCTTCCCCATTACGGTGATGTCGACGATATCTCGAACGTTGTGGCTTTGGTGAAGTGCGTTCAATGGAGCACACCATTGAGGGAGACCACGGTAAGTCATTCGCAAGTGTCGCCTGCAAGCCGAGACAACCGCCTTCTTTGCATCCAGGAAGTCCATTGAACCAAAGGAGGCGTAAATGTACTACTACAAAATAGCGTCATCCGTCCAGCTTAGTGCGGTAAGGTGGTTTCTCAAAGAATACAATGGAGAAGCGGAGTCAGCGAAGAGTGAAATGATGGTTGCTTCGTCCGTGCTTTGTGATTTGACGCCTCACTGCTTTGTGATTTGTGATAGAAGGGACAGGGGAGTAGACTCTGTGCTCTATACTGTACATGCGTCCAAGCACGGGAGAAAGAGGAGAGAGGTTGCATTTTTCTATTTCTTCAATCAATCAATTAGGGAGCTTCGGTTCCCTCTTTTTGGCTTTGGCAGCACCCTCCATAATGGTTCCCATCGATGCCAAAAGCTATTTTCACATTTGGCTACACATTGTGGATGCCCTTAACCGTACCACTTGGTTTTGCTCCTATGTACTATCTATACAAATCTCGATTATATTGATCTAAAAAATTATATCAAGATTAGTAAAAAGGAGGTGATTTTGCCGCGTGGAAGGCGAGGGAGGTTTCTTATCTTTAGAGGATGTTGTCCTGGCTGTTTGCTAACATGCGGTCCCACGTGTCAGTGATTTACCAAGCCGATCTGCGTCCCACATGAGGCAGAACAATGGCAGAAGCAACATGTGGTTAACTTGAAGAAGATGAGGGAGAAGCGGATTCAGCAACGAGTGAAATGATGGTTGCTTCGTCCTTCCAACTTCTTTTTTTTAGCATCACTTCATCCCTCCAACTTAACTGAGAGAAAGGTGCAGCTTTGTGATTTGACGCCTCATTGCTCATTACTACGCCGGCGCCATAACCGGGGTGCTTCACCCCTGCTGCTCTGCACTGTTATTTCGGTATGGCACGTGGACCCGGTTGCTTGATGTCCCACATGTCGGCGAAAGGGACTAGAACATTTATGAAAGCGAGCGCTCCACTCTTACAACGGAGGAGTACACGACACGGCGGCCCAGTCAACTATTACTTGTACTGTAGTACTACTATAGTTTTGCTATTTTGCACGATCCATCGATACAAACCCGATTAAACGGGCAAGGGCGGTATTTTTCCCGCGCGGTAGATGATACTAGCCATACATTTCAAAGGCAATTTTAATGTATGCAAACTGAATAATTAAGTAACAATATGAGATCAAGTAAAACTTAAAACACATATGATTTATTGTGTTAGAGTGTAGTAGTAGTGTTGTATTGCATAGTTGTTAGATGTAACATGCGAGAACGTGTAGAGATGTACTTTTGGAGGGCCTACAGAGAGAAATTGGGCATAAAGTGGATTCAAATATTTGTATTCGTCTTCATAGCATTTGTAACTCATATCTACAGTTTGTACGGTAGACGTGAATGCTTGTTCGCTCTTACGAAATCAGTACAGCAATAACGGGGTGGCGTGCACCAACTTAGGCACTGACACTTTGGCCTACTCGGCTCCACAGAGAGAGCGAGAGAAGAGATAAATACACTGGCGGTCCGTGTATTTCAAGCGAAATGCGGAATACGCTCATTACGGTCACTATATACGTTTTGCGGTGATTATACGGTCACTTGCTCACCGTTCAGCATCGGATTGCACTCTGTTGACCGGCCAAATAGTCTGCGTGGCACTATGTTGAGTGGTTAAGTTGACCATGTTCCTTGTGGGTCCCACCTGTCAGTTCGCATAGGAAAAAAGTAAGGTAAACACAAATTTACGCAGGCGTGACAAGACTCCAACCCGTGCGCGGGAACCACCTGGTTGTGCATGTGTCTATCAGGGCCTGATGTGTGCGCATGCACGTGTAGGTTGAGCACTTGAGCGTGAGCATGTGTGTTGGTCGTGTGGTGTGTGCATGCATGCATGCATGCGTGTGTGCGTGTGAGTGTTGCGTGCGTGCGTGGTTGTGTGTGTACGTGTGAGTGTTGTGTGCATGCAGTTCGTGTGCATGCGTGCGTGTGTGTATAATCACCACACCAGCTCATGTGTGTTAAAATAGACGGCTCAACATACCAATACAAGGCCACCTTGTCCGCTATGCCCGCGGTCATGACTTCGAACCACCGTCCAATATTTTTTTATCGTTTGTTTTCATTCTAATACACGCCGACAGGTGGGCCCAATGGTAGTGAGATAATGTGATGCAACACTAGAGGTGCCACGTGGAGCGTTTAACTGGTCAACTAGTCATGTCTTGAACAAATACAGAGTTGTACGGTGAGCCCGTGACTGTATAATAACCACAAAACATAATTGGTGACCGTAATGAGTGGATTCTAAAGTCCAATGTACGTATCGTACTTTCTCTTCAAATACAATGATCGTCACTATATATATCGCGAGAGAAAGATGAAACATGCGTGAATGTGCTGGGTGCATACTTTTAGAGGACCTGGAGATAGTTTGTGTGCGTATGTGAAAGGGGCGTAGAGGGGGGGTGTGCGATGGAGAGAGAGATGCTCTTGGTTTCTCTTTATTATGACTAACTTTATATATAGTATAAAAATATCAAAATTCACAGTGCAGAATAAATATCATTGGGTGCACCATGGAATGCAAATTAACTTTCATACTCCATATAACTTTGTAATGTTGTATATATGTAGAAATTCTAAAATAATTTTTTGGCCACACTTTGTGTGGTTTTATTCAAAAGGAATGTTGTATACGAAGTAAATGTGAAGAGAGGGCTTTTTAGATCAATGGGGTACGTGATAAGATGTAACATGTGTGAGTGTGTAGTTGACGTATTTGGCAGGTGATATGTCTCCAACGTATCTATAATTTATGAAGTATTCATGCCGTTATATTATCATTCTTGGATGTTTTACAATCATTTTATAGCAACTTTATATCATTTTTTGGGACTAACCTATTGACATAGTGCCCAGTGCCAGTTGCTGTTTTTTGCTTGTTTTTTACATCGCAGAAAATAAATACCAAATGGAGTCCAAACGCGGAGAAACTTTTTGGATATTTTTTCTGGACCAGAAGACACCAAGTGGGCCAAAGAAGTACTAGACGGGGGCTCTGAGGAGAGGACAACCCACCAGGGCGCGCCTGGGGGCCCAGGTGGGTTGTGCCCACCTCGGTGGCCTCCCGCACCGCCTCTTCGCCCTATAAATTCCCAAATATTCCAAAAACCCTCGGGGTAACCCTAGATCAGAAGTTCCGCTGCCGCAAGCCTCTGTAGCCATGAAAAACCAATCTAGACCCCATTCCGGCACCTTGCCGGAGCGGGGAAATCATCACCGGTGGCTATCTTCAGCATCCCGGCAGCCACCATGATGAGGAGGGAGTAGTCCACCCTCGGGGCTGAGGGTTGGTACCAGTAGCTATGTGTTTAATCTCTCTCTCTCTCGTGTTCTTGAGATGTCAAGATCTTGATGTATCGCGGGCTTTGTTAATATAGTCGGATCATATGGTGTTTTCCCCTCTCTATCTTGTGATGAATTGAGTTTTCCCTTTGAGATTTTGTTTTATCGGATTGAATACTTTTATGGATTTGAGAGCACTTGATATATGTCTTGCATATGAATACTCGTGGTGACAATGGGGTATTATATTGATTCACTTGAGATATGTTTTGGCACTCAACTCACGGATTCCCGAGGTGACATTGGGGTAATCTATGCATAGGGTTTGATGCACGTTTTTGTCCTTGTTTCTCCGGTAGAAATCTTGGGGCACTCTTCGAGATTCTTTGTGTTGGATTGAGTATTATGAATCTTAATTTGCTTTGGTGTCATTTTAGTACGAACTCTTGATAGATCGATCGGAAAGAATAGCTACGTGTTATTTTAGTACGAACTCTTGATAGATCGATCGGAAAGAATAACTTGGTGTTATTTTAGTATGAACTCTTGGATAGATCGATCGAAAAGAATAGCTACAAACAATTTCTTCTTATGTTCTCCACTAGATAAGAACTTTGGAGTGATTCTTCATCGCACGTTGAGGGATGGTTATGTGATCCAATTAGATTAGCATTGTTGAGAGATTGCACTAGCGAAAGTACGGACCCTAGGCCTCATTTTCAAGCATTGCAATACCGTTTATGCTCCGTTTTATTAATTGCTACCTTGTTGTTTTTTATTGTTCCTATTACAAAAATCAATATCTAATATCATTACTATGCTTGTATCACCATCTCTTCGCCGAACTAGTGCATCTATACAAATTTCCATTGTATTTGGTGTGTTGGGGACACAAGAGACTTTTTATTATTTGCTTGCAGGGTTGTTTGAGAGAGACCATCTTCATCCTACACCTCCCACGGATTGATAAACCTTAGGTCATCCACTTGAGGGAAATTTGCTACTGTCCTACAAAACGCTGCGCTTGGAGGCCCAACACGAGTCTACAAGAACAAGTTGTGTAGTAGACATCAAGCTCTTTTCTGGCGCCATTGCCGGGGAGGTGAGTGCATGAAGGTATATCTTTAGATCTTGCAATTGAATCTTTTAGTTTCTTGTTTTATCACTAGTTTGGTTTATAAAAGAAAACTACAAAAAAATGGAATTGAGATGGCCTCATATTATTCGTATTTATCATGTCTTTCTTGAAAATGATGGAAAGGAAAATTGTGCTCAATTGATAGAAGAAGAATTCAATAAAATGTTTTGCATAAATGATGAGCATGATTGCAATGTTGCTAGTATGAATTCTTTGAATATCCATGATGCTAGTGATATGCAAAGCCATAAGCTTGGGGATGCTATGTTTAATGAAGATGATATTTTTAGTTCCCCAAGTTTTGAGGAGAAAATTTATTATGATGATAGCATGCCTCCTATTTATGATGATTATATTGATGAAAGTGGATTTGGTGAGGTCATGCCTTTATTTAATGATGAATCCACTATTTCGGAAGGGGTTTTAATTGATTATGAGAACAAAGTTGCTATCTATGATGATTATGGTGATCACATGTATGCTATAAAGAATAATGATAACCATGAAACTTGTCATCATGATTTTAATTTTCAATCCCATGATAGTTATTTTGTTGAGTTTGCTCCTACTACTATTCATCAGAATAAATTTGCTTATGTGGAGAGTAATAAAATTTATATGCTTGTGGATCATGAAAAAGAATGCTTTATGTGATAGCTATATTGTTGAATTCATTCATGATGCTACTGAAAATTATTATGAGAGGGGAACATATGCTTATACATATTGCAATAATATCAAGTTTCCTCTCTATGTGGTGAAAATCTTGATGTTTTGCTTGTTTTGCCTTCCTATGCTAGTTAATTCTTGCTCCCATAAATTGTTTGCTCACAAAATCCCTATGCATAGGAAGTGGGTTAGACTTAAATGTGTTTGTCATGTGCTTCATGATGCTCCCATTGTCTTTCAATTCTTATCTTTTATGCGAGCATCATTGAAATCATCATGCCTAGCTAAAAGGCATTAAAGAAAAGCGCTTGTTGGGAGACAACCCAACACTTTTACCTATTGTTTTTGTGTGTTAACATAATTAGTCTACTGTATTAATCATGTTTTATAGCTTTTTATTCAATAAAGTGCCAAGTAAAGCCTTTGGGATAGTGTGGATGATAGTTGACTTGATTCTGTGCAAAAACAGAAACTTTTGCGTCCAGTCCAGAAATTACTCAATTTTATTGGAAAGTGGAAAAATTCTGAATTTTTTACAGTTGATTTATATACAAATTTTTTACGTTCTCCTACATTTTCATAATTTTTGGAGTTACATAAGTATGACCTTAATTCAGATCTTTATGTACTATTCTGTTTTTGACAGATTCTGTTCGCAATGCATAGTTTGCTTGTTTTATGATTTCTATGGCTTATATTGCTTAATATAAATTGTGGAAATTGTATAGTACAATAGGAATTGTGTGAAAAACAATTATGAATCTCATATTTACAGTACCAAAGTGAATGATTTGTCTTTATCATACTAACCCATCTCATGAAGTTCCGTTAAGTTTTGTGTGATTGAAGTTTTCAAGTTTTGGGTGAGATATCGATATCAGGAGAATAAGGAGTGACAAGACCACAAGCTAGGGGATTCCCAAGGCACCTCAAGGTAATATTCAAGGAATATCCAAGCAACTAAGCTTGGGGATACCCCGGAAGGCATCCCCTCTTTCGTCTCCAACAATATCGGTAACCTTACTTGAGGCTATATTTTCATTCGTCACATGATATGTGTTTTGCTTGGAGCATCATTTTATTTTATTAGGATTTGATTGATGTTATTTGTAATAATGTTTTATATCTCTTACTTCAATAAAATTGGCAAGGATAGCCTTCACCATGCTTATTTTGCAAATATATGAGTTGTTGTTTCAAAACAGAAAGTTTATCGCAGTTGCAATAATTATCCAGAAAAGAAAGAATGTGATAAAATGTTGAAACTTTTTGCACAATAATATATGATAAATTTTCTACTGTGTGGTAAATTTTCAGAATTTTTGGAGTTAGGGGAGTATGAGTTCAATTGTACTCTTTACAGACTGTCCTGTTTAGACAGATTGCTGTTATGTTCGCATTGTTTGCATATGTTTGGTTGTTTAATGATTCTATTTGAGGATAGGAGTATTAAATATGCAGAGGCATTTAGTATGAAATGTTGAATAATAATTTTAGTGATTTTCTACAGTAGATAATGATAAGGTTTTTGCATTGATTTATACTAACTTATCTCACGAGTTCTTGTTGAGTTTTGTGTGGATGAAGTTTTTAAGATTTAGGGAAACCGTGATATAAAAGGAATTAAGGAGACACAAAAGCTCAAGATTGGGGATGCCCAAGGCATCTCAAGTTAATAATCCAAGAAGTCTCAAGCATCTAAGCTTGGGGATGCCCCGGTAGGCATCCCACCTTTCTCCATCAACAATTATCGGTTAGCCTCGGTTGAGCCTAAGTTTTACCTTCTTCACATGATATGTGTTATTCTTAGAATTTCATTTTATTTTGTTTTTGCTTGCTGTTTTAATAAAATAATTAGATCTGAAACTTTTAAACAAGAGAGAGTCCTCACATAGCTTCCCATTTACTTAACTACTCGCTTGATCTTCACTTATATCTTTTTGAAGTAGTTTGTCTTTTGCTCTCATGCTTCACTTAAATTTATTTAAGAGCTTGTTAGTAGCAATGGTAATATATAAATTTAGTCCCAAAGTAATGGATATTCAAGAAGGATATAATAAAAACTTTCATGTAGATCACTGGATATGATAAGTTTGGTTTCTTCCAATAGTTTTGCGATATGGAGATAATAATATGTGAGTCATGTCGGTGAGTAATTATGCCGTAGTAAGAATATTGGTGTTAAGGTTTGTGATTCCCTATGCAAGCATGAAAGTCAATAATTATGCAATGAAATTACATCCTACTTGTGGTGCATTATTCGGTGTTAGTTATGCCCAATGCTCGTTTATGTGAATTTTCGTTTCTTGGTTGGTTGCTTCTCAATCTATTTGATAACCTCCATTTGTACTAAGTGGGAATACTACTTGTGCATCCAAATTCTTAAACCCAAAGTTGTGCCAAATGAGTCCACCATGCCTACCTATATGCGGTATTTTCATGCCGTTCTAAGCAAATTTGTATGTGCCATCTCTAAATTTTCAAAATAATTTCCTTTTTGTGTGCTCGTACCGCTCATGAAGCGGCAGGGGGTGGCCAATATTTTCCATGCTAGATGTGTTATTCTCAATATGAGTGTTTATTCGCTTGTCATTGCACGATATTATGGCAAAGGTATTAGGGATGCCCAGTCCTGAAATGAAAATGAAATTTACTTTATGTTGTCAAATAATAAATTCCTTGAAAAGTGTTGGTATGGAGGGAACCCGTGGATACGGCTAGCCATGGATTGTAAAAGAATGGTGGAAAAAGGAATAAACTTTATTTTCTGTTTGGGAACTGCCTATGATATATCTAGCATGGAAAGTGTTGGGAATTACTCGATCGTTTTTGTTGACGGGAAAAGTATGCCTCTCGAAATTTTTATCTCTCAATTTAAACTTTGAGCTCTCGCACCTCTACAAATCCCTACTTCCCTCCGCGAAGGGCCTATCTATTTACTTTATGCAATTTTTATTTTTATTTGAGTCTCTATCTTCTCTTATAAAGAACCAACTAAGGGGCACTATGATCGTACTTGAGCATTGGATGTAGCTAATATGCGAGTGTGTTTTGTGAATGGATCAATGATTGAGCATGATGGGCTAGGGATAACTTTCTTTAGTGTTGATATTTTGAAAGACATGATTGCTTGTTGATATGCTTGAGTATTGATGTCTTCATGTCAAATTATAGACTATTGCTTTGAATCATTCAAGTCCAAATGTCCATGCTACAAAAGAAAGAGTATATGATGAATATGATAGGTAGCTTTCCACAACAAAAATTCCGTTTTCAATTGCTACTTTATCATGATAAGTTTTATGAGAAAGAGTTACTGTTATGATGCTAGAAAAAGTGATTGAAATTATCATTGATCAAACTTATGCATTTTGCTAGCATTCACACTTCATAAATTATTTCTTTTATCATTTACCTACTCGAGGACGAGTAGGAATTAAGCTTGGGGATGCTGATATGTATCCAATGTATCTATAATTTATGAAGTATTCATGCCGTTATATTATCATTCTTGGATGTTTTACAATCATTTTATAGCAACTTTATATCATTTTTTGGGACTAACTTATTGACATAGTGCCCAGTGCCAGTTGTTGTTTTTTGCTTGTTTTTTACATCGCAGAAAATCAATACCAAACGGAGTCCAAACGCGGCAAAACTTTTTGGAGATTTTTTCTGGACCAGAAGACACCCGGTGGGCCAAAGAAGTGCCAGAGGGGAGCTCCAAGGAGAGCACAACCCACCTGGGTGCGCCTGGGAGCCCAGGCGCGCCCAGGTGGGTTGTGCCCACCTCGGTGGCCTCTCGCACCGCCTCTTCGCCCTATAAATTCCCAACTATTCCAAAACCCTTGGGGTAACCCTAGATTAGAAGTTCCACTGCCGCAAGCCTCTGTAGCCACGAAAAACCAATCTAGACCCCGTTCCAGCAACCTGCCGGAGGGGGGAAATCATCACCGGTGGCTATCTTCATCATCCCGGCGGCCACCATGATGAGGAGGGAGTAGTCCACCCTCGGGGCTGAGGGTTGGTACCAGTAGCTATGTGTTTAATCTCTCTCTCTCTCTCTCTCTCTCGTGTTCTTGAGATGTCACGATCTGGATGTATTGCGGGCTTTGTTAATATAGTCAGATCATATGGTGTTTTCCCCTCTCTATCTTGTGATGAATTGAGTTTTCCCTTTGAGATTTCGTTTTATTGGATTGAATACTTGTATGGATTTGAGAGCACTTGATATATGTCTTGCATATGAATACCCATGGTGACAATGGGGTATTATATTGATTCACTTGAGATATGTTTTGGCACTCAACTCGCGGATTCCCGAGGTGACATTGGGGTAATCTATGCATAGGAGTTGATGCATGTTTTCGTCCTTGTTTTTCCGGTAGAAATCTTGGGGCACTCTTTGAGGTTTTCTTTGTGTTGGATTGAGTATTATGAATCTGAAATTGTTTGATGCATATCGCATAATAACCTCACGGATACTCGCGGTGACATTGGAGTATCTAGGTGACATTAGAGTTGGTTGATGTGTATCATATGGTGTTATTTTAGTATGAACTCTTGGTTAGATTGATCGGAAAGAATAGCTTGGTGTTATTTTAGTAAGAACTCTAGGATAGATTGAACGGAAAGAATAGCTTTGAGGTGGTTTCGTACCCTACAAACAATTTCTTTTTATGTTCTCCGCTAGATAGGAACTTTGGAGTGATTCTTCATCGCACGTTGAGGGAAGGTTATATGATACAATTATATTAGCATTGTTGAGAGATTGCGCTAGCGAAAGTACGGACCCTAGGCCTCATTTTCAAGCATTGCAATACCGTTTGTGCTCACTTTTGGTACTTGCTACCTTGCTATTTTTTATTGTTACTATTACAAAAATCAATATCTACTATCATTACTACGCTTGTATCACCATATCTTCGCCGAACTAGTGCACCTATACAAATTACCATTGTATATGGTGTGTTGGGGACACAAGAGACTTTTTTGTTATTTGGTTGCAGGGTTGTTTGAGAGAGACCATCTTCATCCTACGCCTCCCACGGATTGATAAACCTTGGGTCATCCACTTGAGGGAAAATTTCTACTGTCCTACAAAACTCTGCGCTTGGAGGCCCAACACGAGTCTACAAGAACAAGTTGTGTAGTAGACATCAGCAGGGCCTAGAGAGGGTATGTATACGTATTCGACAGAGGCATGGATAGAGGGGCCGGCGGGGGGCGACGTGGGAGAGATAGCACAAGAAATGAGAGAGGTCTAGGGAGAGAGAGACGAATAGGATGTCATGACAAGAGATGCCCTTGAGTGTGTACATGCAAGGGGGGAGGGGATAGAGGCATGAGGAGAAAATATTTTGTGTGGTGTCTGTGTTGGTATGTGTGGGTGTGAGAAGATAACGAGACCTAGGGGCAGAGGGTGTGTCACCGCGTGAGGTCCGGTGGGCCGAGGTGAGGCCCTTGGGTCGGTTCCGTCCTGCGCCAGATTGGTCAGCCCGTGATGCTCTCAGGGGGACCCATGGAGGACAAGTCGTACAAGACAAAGATACCAGAGTCATGAAGGACTCTGTGTCCACTGACAAAGCCGGCTAGGATTTGTAACCCTAGGTCCTCGGACTAAGGTAACCCCTTCTCTCTGATATTACCATTCATCCAACCTAACTTTAAGGGGCATCCTACAGAATGCTCTACTGGAATCATATTTGTCAATTAGCAAGAGAGGTGGAGACAATGTGTGTGAGACAGGCCTAAAGATAATGTGCGTGCGGGAGACACGTAGGCAGGTCTATGTATAGAGAAAGGGTCGATGGGGATTGTGTGTGCATATGCGTGTGAGAGGAAGAGTGCTTGTGATAAAGGTTAGTGAAAATAGTCGTAAATGGTTGCGAGAGGGAGGGAGGGTGATATCGAGAGCATGTGTGCGAGAAAGACACCTCGGGAAAGAGTGTGTGAGCATGTGTGAGAGACCACCGATGGATATACAATGTGTGCGCGTATGTGTGAGAGAGAAAGTTAGCGCATGTGTGAGGAGGGGCCTATGGAGAGTGAAACTACACGTAAAAGACTGATGTACACATTGATTAAAAATATAAATTGTATCCAAATATTAGGATGGGATCATGATATTTGCAATTCGCATAAGGAACGGTCATTGATCCATCAGACATCTATATTCTATCGAATTTGAGCATGTCTATGTTATTATTCGACATAATTGATCCATAGAGTCAGTATTTTGAACTCCAGACAATGCATCGCTTTATCAATTCGAATATAAACGTGAGTATAGTTCATGTTGTGTGTGTAAAGCACATTATACATACAAAATTTACACAATGAACATTATAAATAGCTAGCTAGGAACTAGCATACATTTGAATTCAACTTAAGGTGGTTTAAAAAATTAGAATTCAACATGAAGTCCATTCAATTATTTGAATTCGAGATCATGGCATTTGTAAATCATACCTAAATTATGGGGGCACCAATCTTTGCTCTGCTTTTGTACATAATAGCATATATAGTCATGTACAAAATAGATTCAAATTTACCTCCTCCATTCCAAACTAATCGTAGTTATAGGATTTTCAAGTGTCAAAATTTCAAAAAGAAGCGCATAATTTAATGAGGTTTTCAAACATACAAGGTCAAATTTAACGTTGTCTATTTAGGTCAATCCTCAAAGTTCAAGAGTACTCCAAACGTGAATGCTTCTGTTTCAAAATTTTATACGAAGCGCCAAAAGAGCCTCTACTCGCCCGAAACCGCGTGAGACCAATGTTTGGTAGAAGGAAATTACTTTTCTAACTCAGACCTGTGAAACCTACCGGCCCGACGTCCAAAGGTCTAAAGCGGGGTAGGTTTGTAACTTCATCTAGACGCCACACAACCGCCTCCGAAAAACATTCATACACCGTGGCTGCCTAAACACACATGCGCTCAGCCAAAATCACTCCCGCCCACTATTTGGGAGACCTGGGAATACCGTCCTACCCCCAACCCACAGTAGGTCCGAAATTTAAGAGGGGGGCAAAGTTTGTACTTTCCCCAAATTTCAAACAAGCACGTCCCATCTGTTCAAAACAAAAACAAAAACAAGCGCGTCCGCCACCCCATCCCACTCATCAACCGCCGCCCTCCTCCATCACGCCGGAGCTGATACCCCGACATCATCGTCCACCGCAACCGCAACCGCAACGCCCTCCACGGCTAGTAGTTGAAGCCGAGGCCGAGCTGCCTCCAGGACGCCGACATGCGCCGTACTCGAGCCAATTCAACCACGCCATCCTGCGCCTCGCCGCTGCCGCTCCAATGTCGCCACCATCCACCGCACCGGAGCTGTTCCCGCTACACCGTCCTTTGCCACCTCGGATCTGCTTCCCCTCCGCCGACAGACGGCCACCGCAACACAGTCAACAATTTGGCCATGGGTTCGTCCAAGGCTCCACCCTCCTCCAAAACATCGGTTCCCCCGGTAAAAAGAAGAACATCACCGTGAAATAAGGATGGCACAACACTGGCAACCGGAACTGGTACTCCTCTTCCCTTATTCGTGCAAATCTTACATGTCTGCTTGCACAATATTCATCCCACAGAAGACACTAGTTGACCGCTTCTTCCTACACCTTCTTCCTGATACTAGATGTTACTAGTAACTCGTGATGCACAAGGTTTCTCCTCATATACTATTTCACCTTAGCTAGAGGTTTGCCGCCCCCCTGGATTTCAAGTCCTGGTCAGTTGATTCCCAATTAAAGGAAGCATTCCCCGGCGTAACAGGGGCTAGTCCGCCTATTACGCCGGGGAAGCAGCGCCTCGGTGTTTATCTTAGGGGTGTGTGGGGCCTAGGAGCTGCTGGCGCCTGATCTGGAGGTCGACCGGGCTTAAAGGGATGGCCGGGGGGCGCGGCCAAGCACGGCGGTGGTGTGAGGTCGAGGGGAGGGCACAGCAGCGGAGGCAGGGGTCTGGGCCGGTGGTCGCTCGCGGTTCAAGAAATCTCGTCAACAGTGACTGGCGGGAGGTAGACGAAGGCCATCTGCCCATTCCTTGTAGATCGGACGGTTCATAAAAAAATTGACTGGCCTATTTATTTTCAGACGACTGTTATTTTGATAGGACCACATGTGGTGGTGTGCTGGAGGAGTACTTGTATTTCCCAGCCATCCCTGTGCTCATATATTACAAAATCATACGGAGTAGAATCTAATTTTGTTTGCCATGCAATGTTGTAGAGCTATCATATGTCTCCTGTCATTTATTTTTTAGCCACCTGCTATCTGCTACTTTTTACAGTGCACTAGTTTTGCACACACTTCACCCATACTCTCACTTTTTTTATGCATGGGTATTTCAGCCTCTTCCAAACGGTTGATAGAAGCACGAAATAAAAGAGAGAAGTCGCTCCAGCTTTCTTCGTACATAGGCAAGACACGTTTCGGCACTATAAAGGGTGCAGTGTCAGTAGATGGAGACGGTAAATGTAGCTCTGGAGTTGATGATCTCGCTCGCCATGAACCACCATCCCAGGTGCATGCTTTAACTTCGCAGCGTCATATGTGGTTGCATGTTGCATATGGTGTCTAGCTTGTATTAGAAAGGCTGAAGTCGGCCTTTATTAAGATAAGGAAAGATATTTTTTACATGAACCACCATCCCGGGAGCACCAGAAGCCAAATAGCTAGTCAGGGCACTGGGCGAGCCAGTGACAAGCCCAGCACAGACAGGCATCACCTGCAAGCCAACTAAAAAGCCACGGTAGTGGCGAAGCAGCCCGCCTCCCACCAGGCTCTCAGGTCCTCGATGATCATGCTCACCACTCCAGCCAGGTATCTAGCTTGTATTGCTTACAATTTGGTTAAATTGCATCTGCTTAGCTTACACATTATACCTTTGAATATGACATGCCTTCCTGTTTTTGGTACATACTACTACATTTGTCTATTAACCATGTTCTTACATCAAACTAATGTTCTTGTTTATCCCTCATCAATCACTTATGATGAGATAGTCAGGCTCGTGGACTGCTGTAAGAAAAGATCCTCTTTTAAAGAATGCAGTGTCAGCCTCCCCACATGATTCTCAAGAAACAGCAATGCTAGATGAAGATAGTCAACGCAGCTCTGTAGTTGATGACCGCATTTCCCCTACACCACCATCACAGGTGCTTGCTCTAACTTGGCAGCATGATATGTGGTTGCATGTTGCATATAGTGTCTAGATTTTAATTCTTCCAATCTGGTTAAATTGCATGTGCTATTCTGCTTAGTTTGTACATTATACCTGTTAATGTGACATGCCTTCCTGTTTTTGGTACATAGTACATCTATCTATTAAGCATGTCCTTACATAAAACTACTGTTTTTTTGTATCCCTCATCAATCAATTATGATGAGACACCTTTTGTATATCCAGAGTGATATTGGTTGCATCTTTCATATGATTTATAGCATGCACTGCTTCTAATTTGTTGAAACGCCATTTATGATGGGACACTTTTAACTTGGCAGAGTCATATTGGTTATATCTTTCATGTGGTGTCTAGCTTGCATTGCTTCTAATTTGTTAAAATGGCTTCTGCTTAGTTTACACAAATAGTTGTGAATATGCCATGCCGTCCTTTTTTCGTACATATTCCATCCTCGTATCATGTGTTTGCCTTACATCAAAGTAGTGATTGTCAGTATCATGCATGAATGAGTTTTGATGAGTGAATTTTATTGCTTTTTCTTGTCGGTTTTACTTGACAATGCAAAATCAATAAAGCGGAAGGAAATTAGCAAGGCAGTGGATAAAGGTGATCCTTCCAAACAACTGAAACGGAGGGCCTCTACAGATTCTACTCTGCCATCCCCGCAAGAAGATTTGCAAGTCAACACATGCATAGACACTCAACGTAGCTGTGTTGATGACGAGCACGTCTCCCCTAGTCCACCATCATAGGTGCTCCCTCTAACTTGGCACTGTTATATGTGGTTGCATGTTATGTATGATGTCTCGCTTGTATTGCTTCTAATTTTGTTGAATTCCATCTGCTTACTTTACACATTATACTTGTGAATAAGACACGTGTTCTTGTTTCTAGAACATACAATATCTGTCTATCACACCATGTTCTTACATCAAAGTACTACTGTTCTATAACCTGTAACAATCACTTATCATAAGACATGTTTAACTTGGGAGTGTGATATAGGTTACATCTCGCATTCTTTTCTAGCTTGTACTACTTCTAATTTGTTGAAATGGCACTTATGATGAGATAGTTTTAACTTGGTAGAGTGATATTCGTTGCGTCTTACATATGGTGTCTAGCTTTCATTGCTTCTAATTTGTTGAAATGCCTTCTGCTTAGTTTACACATCATAGCTGTGAATATGCAATGATGTGAATATGCGATGGTACTAATGACGAGAGACCTTTAACTTGGTAGTGTGATATTGTTTGCATCTTGCATATGATTTATTTCTTGTACTGCTTCACATTTGTTTAAATGCCAGTTATGACGAGACACTGTTAACTTGGCAGAGCGATATTTGTAGCATCTTCCATATGGTGTCTACCTTCCATTGCATTGCTTCTAATTTATTGAAATGCCTTCTACTTAGTTTACACCTCATAGTTCTGATTATCTCATGCCATCCTGTTTTTCAAACATATTACATCCTCCTATCATGCGGTTGTCTAACATCAAAGTTCAGTTCGTCTGTATCATGCATCAATTAGTTCTGAAGAACTAAATTTTTATTCCTTTTTCTTGTCGACTGGACTTGGCATGGCACAGAGAAAGAGGAAGGAACACAGAATGGCAGGGGATGGTGTTAGTACTCAGGACGCACGAAAACGGAAGCGGAAGAATTATGCAGATTCTTCTGTTACTGATGGTGCAATAGAAGGTCAAAGTCCACAAGAAAATTGTACAAACACGGTATCTCGTGCTACACCAGCTGCAAAACAATCCAAACAAAAACTAATAGCTGCCACCAAACAAGCAGTGATAGCCCTAGTTGTTGCAACACCTTCCACAGTACCAACAGTTGCAAGAGTAACTCGTTTGTCAACTCATCTAGCGGCAAGTTCCCAAGCTCCCTTGCCACCTGACACTACTTCCGAAGCACTCTTGACACAAGACATGTTGGCAAGATCGGATGAACCTTGTGAGCTTCAACAGCAAGAAGGTAGTTGCTGGAGTCAAGTTACAGTTGCATGCTTCTTTATATGTAGTCCCACTGTTTGATGTACACTAAAATTTCCTATGTTCGTTGTTGGACTAGCACCTAGGCTCAAGGGGAAATAGACATCAGGGATAATGCTCGATAGGTTAACTAAATCTAGAGGAGGAAGAATGGAGATCCGTTTTGAGGCAGGTTTAAAAAGTTCACATGATGCTATAAAGTCATCCAAGTTAGTATCAGAGGCAGCGGTTGCCGTTAGGTGTCATGCACGTATCCTCCCAACATGGATTCAGTACAGGAATGACAAATACGAAATCCAGTTCAACACCTTCCTCGACCATTTATCTGTAAGTATGGTTATGTATGGAAATTAGTAATATCGTCTTGCTCCATCCCATACTTTCTAGGTTGCTGGTGATGAGACTCCCATAATTTTCAACAGATGAGGTTCAAGTTGGATAGCCAAGATGATGCAACCAAACAAGCACGCACCCATGTTTTCAAGTCTGCTCTGCGACAGTATCGGTATAACTTGAGGAAAACTCACTTTGAAGGCAAGACTAGCAGTGAACTTGCCCAAACATCTCCAGTGGAAAATATATCGAATGAAGACTAGAGAGGCCTCGTTAAACACTGGTCTGATCCAAAGTATCAAGTATGTTATATATATATATATGTGTGTGTGTGTGTGTGTGTGTGTGTGTGTGTGTGTGTGTGTGTGTGTGATCAGATCACATGTTGAACTCCTATTTACGCATGTGCCTCACAAATATATCTTCTTGTAGGTGAACTATTCAAAGAACTTGGACAACCGTACGAAAGTGAAATTCTAACATACGACAGGATCTCGTAGCTATATTGCACACTGCGAGGCTCTTGTAATTAGCTGTTGTTTCACTCTTTTCGCCGTGTCATATTATCAGATCTATATTGACTTATTCCAAATGCAGAGGAAAGCCCGCAAGGACCAAAAAGTATCTGAACCAAATGTTGTGGAAATCTTCAAGGACTGTCACACAAGCAAGACGAAGGGCATGACTACACCAGTCAAAGCCGCTGTTGTAAGTCCTTAATCCTGATGCCTTTTAACTACTACTTACTCTGACTTGTGCATTGAATTGCACGGTTTGCAGCCAATGTCTATTACTCTTTTCAATTTTATACACAATTGTCTTAGCCTATCATTGCACCTTGCAAGGTTTAAAAGAGAGGAGTGATGTTCCTTTGATCTGGATCTGTAATCTAGTTCCGTGCTGGACTTGTCTACACAACGTTACAATTGCCTGTTTGTCTGTTCTCAGTTGTTTTCTGATATGAATGATGTCATACTATGCTTACCATATTATAAACTTTGTCTCTTTATCCTTAGATGTCAATACGATGTGAAGAAATAGACAATACATTAGCCATGGTACATGGTCATATGTTTGGAACCTGGTTTTATTATGTACTTCGCAGTAAAATACAACGAATATTTTACACGGGTTCACCAGAATAAGTTATGTATATAGACCAAAGCTATTTTGTTTGGTTTTGCTGCCTCCTTAATATCTTCTGTTCTCGTACTACTAATGTAAAAAACTCAACTTTTCAGAAAGCTATGGAACAAATGGTGGAACCGCCACCTTCTGAAGGTAACGAGGCAACTATAACCGCAATGCCACCTCTTGCTGCAGTGGGTCGGTACCTGTCCACTAACAGTGCCAAAAGCACATTCCTGCATAATACTGGGTTGGTTGTTAAGGCAATCTTGTCCAAACTGCCTCATGATCAAGATATGCAAGATCAAAACAATGTTTAATATGCGCTCCAGACACAAGTCCATTCCCTAACAGAGACCCTTTGTGAAACAAGGACAGCCATTGTTCGATGTCGTCAAGATATGCATCATTTTGAAACCAGACTATCAGACATTTGCTATGTTGTTCAGGAGCCTAGGAGAAATGAAGTCGAAGGTTAGGGTGCTCCATCAGACAGTACAGCATGAAAACATAACAGTCAGGTCAAATGAACTGAGCTTTTGTACTTCTGGTGGTGCATTTATCTGCCGGACTATTAACTTTTATGCCAACCTTCCTTTTGTTTTATGGTTGTAATTTGTTTTGTTGCGATACAAAATTTGTCCTTAACGTGCAGCGACTGGCTCAACAAAACAGCAAGCCATTTTTGTATAGTGTAGGGAGTGGATGTAATCTGTGCAATCGCCTTAATAGCCTAGCGTTAGTTTCTGGCTTATTTATTTCCCTAGTCTTCTTTTTCCTTGGTTTGCTAGTGGCCGCAACAACCATGGGCCATATACGGACCGTGGTAACCTTGAGCCTGCTACGGGCCGCAGGATCCATGGGCCTCCTACGGGCCGTCGGATAAATGGGCCTCCAACGGGCCATAGAATCAGTGGGCCTCGGGCCGTCTGATAAATGCGCCCACATGGGCCGTAAACGAGCGTAATTGGTATCGGGCAAGCACGATAATGGGCCGTTAACAGGTCGGAAGACAGCAAAGGCTTAATTCTGTCACAGGCATAACGGGTCGTTAATGGGCCAAAATATAGGACGGGCTGGAAACGGCGCAACGGGTTAACAGGCCACAAATGGGCCGATTCTGACCATGAGCCGAATTTGGCCCATTAGGGGAACAGGCCAGTAACGTGTCGGAAGTAATCGAGGGCTGGAAAGGAGCCCAAGAATGTATGGGCCGTCAGTAGGCCGAAAGCTAACACGGGCTGGAAACGGCCCATGTGAATCATGGGCCGTTACTGGGCATAAAGAAATTTACTGTTTATTATGGGCCAGAGTCACCACGGCCCATTAAAGGGCCCAAAGATACGAAAGGCCTTGTATGGGCCGAAAGACGTCGTGGGCCATACATGGGCCGAAAATGAAATGGGCTGGTATTATACTGGACGGCCCACATGACACTGTTGGGCCGATTTCGGGAACACCATAATGGGTCGTGAGTTACCGGGCCGTAAAATGGGCTATATGCGAACAAACCGTTAACAGGCTTTTCATGGGCCGGCCCACTAGCTTTTGACCAAGTCAAACGGGTCGGCCTTTGTAAGCTAAATGGGCCAGTGTTGGGCCGTCGCACGTGTCAACATATCATAAGCGCCTATATGACCCAATGACGAGCTGACACGTGTTTCCTCCGGCCAATGAGAATTTTACACGTGGAAAATCGCCATTGGTCGTTGCGTTAACGGGTTATCGGATCCAAAACTGGACCCGATAGCTTAACGGCGACCCGTTACAGTGGATGCCACATGTAGGTTACCCTTGATGAAAGCACTTCTATGACGCGTCATTTATCGTCAAGGAAGTGAACACTTTCGTGATGATAATTTTGGTATTGTCATGGAACACTTCTACGACAGCACAGGTATGACTATCTTGATTCTGTCATAAAATTGTCATGGATGTACATGCATGACAGAAAATGTGACCTACTGTGACAAACACGTATCATCACGGAAGTGTATTTTTTTTGTAGTGTAAACCTCGGTAAATTGCCTGTCGTGTGCCTTACAATATCGATCCACCGCTCGCACGCTCTCTGAAAAAATACATCATCCCTCGACGACATTATCAGTCTCAAGAACACCGACAACTGGACCCAAGCAGATCCACCAGAAACATGCCTTCATGTACACTCTGTCGGGTTAGGTGTATCGCTGAAAAGGGAATAGGATTGAGATGATTTTATTCCAACTTTGGGACACCACCACCGCCTCATTGCCCCAACAAAAACACTAACACTATGATAGCGGCTAACATGTGCTGATCTGATGACCCACAAGTATAGGGGATCAATTGTAGTCCTTTCGATAAGTAAGAGTGTCGAACCCAACGAGGAGCGGAATTAAATGACAAGTGGTTTTCAGCAAGGTATTTTCTGCAAGCACTGAAATAGTCGGTAATAAGTAGTTTGATAGCAAGATAATTTATAACGGACAAGTAACGGTAATGGTAAATAAAGTGCAGTAAGGTAGCCCAATCCTTTTGTGGTAAAGGACAGGCCAAAATGGTCTCTTATGATAAGCAAAGCGTTCTTGAGGGTACACGGGAATTTCACCATGTCACTTTCATCATGTTGGTTTGATCTGTGTTCGCTACTTTGATAATTTGATATGTGGGTGGACCGGTGCTTAGGTGCTGTTCTTACTTGAACAAGCCTCCTACTTATGATTAACCCCCTCTCAAGAATCCGCAACTACGAGAAAAGTATTGAGATAAAATCTAACCGTAGCATTAAACTTTTGGATCCAAATCGGTCCCTTACGAAGTAGCGCATAAACTAGGGTTTAAGCTTCTATCACTCTAGCAACCCATCATCTAATAGCTACTCCACAATGCATTTCCTTAGGCCCAAATATGGTGAAGTGCCATGTAGTCGACGTTCACATGACACCACTAAGGGAATCACAACATACATATCATCAAAATATTGAACACATATCAAGTTCACATCATTACTTGCAACATGACTTCTCCTGTGACCTCAAGAACAAAAATAACTACTCACAAATGATAATCATGCTCAAGATCAGAGGGGTATTAAATAGCATAACGGATCTGAACATATAATCTTCCACCAAATAAACCATATAGTAATCAACTACAAGATGTAATCAACACTACTAGTCACCCACAGGTACCAATCTGAGGTTCCGGTACAAAGATTGAACACAAGAGATGAACTAGGGTTTGAGAGGAGATGGTTCTGTTGAAGATGTTGATGGAGATTGCCCTCCCAAAGATGATAGGGTTGTTGGTGATGACGATGGCTTCGATTTCCCCCTCCGGGAGGGAAGTTCCCCCGGCGGAATCGCTCCGCCGGAGGGCAAAAGTGCTCCGCCCAAGTTCAGCCTCGAGACGGCGGCGCTTTGTACCGAAAGTCCCCTCCTAATTTTTTCTAGGTCAAAATGACCTATATACCAGAAGATGGGCACCGGAGGTGGGCTGGGATGAGCACAACCCACCAGGGCGCGCCTGGGGGGCCTGGTGTGCCCTGGTGTCTTGTGCTCACCAGGTGGTCCCCCTCTAGTAGTTATTTGCTCCAGTATTTTTTATATATTCCAAAATAATTCTCCATAAATTTTCAGCTCATTTGGAGATCTGCAGAATAGGTAACTCTGAAGTAGCTTTTTCAGATCCAAAATTCCAGCTGCCGGCATTCTCCCTCTTTGTGTGAACCTTGCATATTATGAGAGAAAAGGCATTAGAATTACTCCATAAAGCATTATTATGCATAAAAACATTATAAATAATAGTAGGAAAACATGATGCAAAATGGACGTATCAACTTCCCCAAGCTTAGACCTTGCTTGTCCTCAAGCGATTAACCGAAATCGAAAAACATGCCCATATGCCTAGAGAGAGAGGTGTCGATAAAAACAAAATACGGATATAGAAGCATCATGCTTATTATTATAACAGCAAAGAACTTTAACATAAAACTTTATCACACAACTTTTATGATATAACTTCTCATGAACAAGTAACAATTCATCACAACATTGAAGTATATAAAGCATAAACCTTATTGAAAACCAACAAACTATGTTCTCAGTCAACTTTGCAACTACAATTCATCATATTTTTAGGAAGGGTCGCATATCGGAGCCTTTAGGCAAGTCCACATACTCAACCATCATTTAACCTTCTATGATAGCTAACACTCACAGCATACCCATGAACAAAAAGTTTCAACCGGACACATAGAAAGATAGGGGCTTATAGTTTCGCCTCCCAACGTATTCACCTCAGGGGTGATGTCAACAATAATAACTCATGCTCACTCATATCCAACTGGATATATGTGCCTAGATCTTTCCTCACCACATGATGCTTGCAAAAAGAGAAAAATAAAAGGAATACGGAAGAATACATTGACTCTTGCATAAAAGTAAATACATAAAAGTAAAAGATAGGCCCTTTGCAGAAGGAAGCAGAGGTTGCCATGCGCTTTTTGTTTGCATGCCAAATCCCTTAACGCAAAAGATTGTCACGTTGTATTGCCCCTTATGATAGCAACCTTTATTATGTAGTCCGTCGCTTTTATTATTTTGCCATCACAAGTTCGTACAACGCTCAATTTTCTCTTACACTAAATGATCCAACACATTTAGAAGCAATTTTTATTGCCTTATTGCACCGATGACAACTTACTTAAAGGATCTTACTCAATCCATAGGTAGGTATGGTGGACTCTCAAAATAGGATTTTGGGTTTAAGGGTTTTTGGATGCACAAGTAGTATCTCTACTTAGTGCGGAGTTTTTGGCTAGCAAAGATATTGAGCAAGCACCACATGTTGAAGGATCTATGACAATATAACTTCTATGTGAATATGAACAAACATAAATCATTACGTTGTCTTCCTTGTCCAATGTCAACAATTTTGACATTGGATATTTAATGGGGGCTCACAATCATAAAATATGTCCAAGATAGTGTATTTGCATGTAAATCTTCTCTTCCCTTATTAATTCTTTCATGAATTGCATCATTGACCAATGCTATGTTTGTCAATCTCCAATAAATTTTACCACTTATACTTTTGCTTATGTGATGTCATTACTTACCATAAGATTAGCATATGATCTTTTTCATTTGTTTTCCTTTCTTTTTATTAGAACATAAGAGTAAAGAAACAAAACTCAAACAACTATTTATTATATATCTCGCACACGATTACATAGATAGATGGATCACTAAGCAAGCACTCGAAAATAGATCGAACTAAACTTTTATTCAACTAAATCATAGGATAACTAAACATGAAACTAAAATAGGTAAAGACAAGGATAGTGGTGGTGATACGATACCGGGGCACCTCCCCCAAGCTTGGCACAAGCCAAGGGGAGTGCCCATACCATGAACTCAAGTCTCCTTTGTTGGAGAAGATGACGATGGTGGTGGTGATGAGGTAGTAGTGAGCTTATCCTCCGGCTTCCATGGCAACGGTTCACCATCATAAGAAGAAGCGCGAGTCTCACGAGTCCTGCAACTGGGAGCTAAACTCATACCTTTAAATCTCGCCTCATATTCAAATACTTGATTTTGGAGATCATAGATTTGGCTTTGCAGAAAATTGATTTGCTTGTTGATGGTGAAGACGATGTCCTTCATGGACCGGCCATCCACCTTCTGATCACGGGTGAACTCCGTAATCATAATGTGATTGGCACTGAGCCCACATTCCACCATCCCCTTGCATTGAAGACCTCCTACTCCATGGCTTCGAGCCTCGCCTCCACGGTTCCCATCCTCTTGGGCCCCTGGACATCCCGGATGTGGAGCACCCCCTCACGCATCTCAATGGCTTGAGGGTGCTGCATCACCTCCCGCAAATACGGGTTGATGACATTCTCGAAGAACTTGTCCTTAGAGGAGCTCGAAGCGGCCATGGCGATTTAGATCTGTCAAAAAACAGCAAGAAAGAAGAATAGAAGATTTCTCCGCGATACGGTGGTCAATATGTTCGGGGGGTATATAAAGATTTTTTATCTTGGGAAACAAGCAAACGAGAGGAAAACGGAGTCGGGAAGGTTCTCGAGGTGGGCAAAACCCACCTGGGCGCGCCAGGCAAGGCAGGCGCGCCCTGGTGTCTTGTGCCCTCCTCAGTTGCCTTCCTGGTTGTTTCTTATTTTCCTAATTTTTGTAATATTCCAAAACTGACAAAAAATATGTTTGCAGATTTTTCGGAGTCTATTTACTTACCGTATCATGTATCTCCTCTTTTTCAGGATTCTGGAGTGTTCCGGAAAGTTTCTTTTATGTGCTCCTCCGGTGTCATGGTTTGAATAATATTGCTTTCAACATTAATAGGCATACCTGAGATATAGTGTTTAATTCTTTCCCCATTGACCACCTTCGGGTTAGTACCTTCGGCATTATTAATCTTGATAGCTCCAGAGTGATAAACCTCCTTGATAATATATGGTCCTTCCCATTTAGAGAGAAGTTTTCGTGCAAAGAATCTAAAACAAGAGTTGTACAAAAGAACATATTCTTCAACTTTGAATTCCCGCTTTTGGGTTCTTTTGCCATGGCATCTTTTAACTTTTTCTTTAAATAATTTGGCATTTTCATAAGCTTGGGTTCTCCATTCATCTAATGAACTAATATCAAATAACCTCTTTTCACCAGCAAGTTTGAAAATCATAGTTAAGTTCTTTAATTGCCCAATAAGCTTTATGTTCTAACTCTAGAGGCAAATGACAAGCTTTTTCATAAACCATTTTATAGGGAGACATACCCATAGGATTTTTATATGCTGTTCTGTAGGCCCAAAGTGCATCATCCAATTTGTTAGACCAATTCTTTCATGACCTATTAACAATTTTTTGTAATATTAGTTTTATTTCTCTATTGCTAAGTTCAACTTGACCACTAGATTGAGGATGATAGGGTGATGCAATTCTATGGTTAACATCATATTTACCAAGCATTTTACGGAAAGCACCATGAATAAAGTGTGAACCACCATCAGTCATTAAATATCTGGGGACTCCAAACCTTGGGAAAATGACTTCTTTAAGCATTTTAATGGAAGTGTTATGATCAGCACTACTAGTTTGAATAGCTTCTACCCACTTAGTAACATAATCAACAGCAACCAAAATATGTGTATACCCATTAGAGGAAGGAAAAGGTCCCATATAATCCAAAACCCAAACATCAAATGGTTCAACAGCAAGTGAATAATTCATAGGCATTTCTTGACGCTTACCAATATTACCAATTCTTTGACATTTATCACAAGATAAAACAAACTTACGGGCATCCTTGAAGAGAGTAGGCCAATAAAAACCAGATTGCAATACCTTGTGAGCAGTTCTATCTCCCGCATGATGCCCTCCATAAGCTTTGGAGTGACATTTCCGTAGGATTTGTTCCTGTTCATGCTCAGGTACACAACGTCTAATAATACCATCTACTCCTTCTTTATAAAGATGTGGCTCATCCCAAAAGTAATGTCTTAAATCATAGAAGAATTTTTGCTTTTGTTGGTATGTGAAACTAGGTGGTATGTATTTAGCAACAATAAAATTAGCATAGTCAGCATACCAAGGAGTATTATGAGAAACATTTATTGCAGCGAGTTGTTCATCCGGAAAGCTATCATCAATAGGTAGTGGGTCATCAAGAATATTCTCTAACCTAGACAAGTTATCAGCTACGGGGTTCTCAGCTCCTTTTCTATCAGTAATATGTAAATCAAATTCTTTTAGCAAAAGAACCCACCTAATGAGTCTAGGTTTAGCATCTTTCTTTTCCATAAGATATTTGATAGCAGCATGATCAGTGTGAACAATTACTTTGGAATCAACAATATAAGATCTGAATTTGTCACAAGCAAACACAACTGCTAAAAATTATTTTTCAGTAGTAGCATAATTTCTTTGGGCACTGTCTAGAGTTTTTCTACATAATGAATAACATTCAATTTCTTATCAACTCTTTGTCCTAGAACAGCACCAACAGCATAGTCACTAGCATCACACATAATTTCAAAAGGCAAGTTCCAATCAGGTGGTTGAACGATAGGTGCAGAAGTTAAGGATTTCTTAAGTGTTTCAAAGGCTTCTACACAATCATCATCAAAAACAAAAGGAACATCCTTTTGTAAAAGATTTGTAAGAGGCCTAGAAATTTTAGAGAAGTCTTTAATAAACCTCCTATAGAAACCAGCATGACCAAGGAAACTACGAATACCTTTAATATCTTTAGGACATGGCATTTTCTCAATTACATCCACTTTACCTTTATCCACCTCAATACCTCGTTCAAAAAATTTATGCCCCAAGACAATACCTTCATTAACCATAAAGTGGCACTTATCCCAATTCAAGAAAAGATTAGTTTGCTCACATCTCTACAAAAACTCGATCAAGGTTGCTCAAGCAATCATCAAAAGAAATTCCATAAACAGAAAAATCATCCATGAAAACCTCAACAATCTTTTCACAAAAATCAGAGAATATAGCAGTCATACATCTTTGAAAGGTAGCAGGTGCATTGTATAAACCAAAGGGCATACGTATATAAGAATAAGTTCCAAAAGGGCAAGTAAAGGTGGTTTTCTCTTGATCAGGTTGTGAAACAGGTATTTGAGAAAAAATAGAATATCCATCAAGAAAACAAAAATGTGTGTGCTTAGATAATGTTTCCAACATTTGATCAATAAAAGGCAAAGGGTAATGATCTTTTCTAGTTGCTTTATTTAATTTTCTAAAATCAATTACCATTCTATAGCCAGTAACAATTCTTTGTGGAATAAGTTCATTTTTATCATTAGGAACAACAGTAATACCTCCCTTCTTAGGGACACAATGAACGGGACTTACCCATCTACTATCAGCTATGGTATAGATTATACCTGCTTCCAGAAGCTTTAATATTTCAGTTCTTACAACTTCTTTCATCTTAGGATTCAAACGTCGTTGATGATCAACAACGGGCTTGGCATCAGGTTCCATATTAATCTTGTGCTGACAGAGAGTGGGACTAATGCCCTTAAGATCATCAAGAGTATATCCAATGGCAGCACGGTGCTTCTTCAGAATTTTCAATAACCTTTCTTCTTCATGTTCTGAAAGGTTAGCACTAATAATAACAGGATATATCTTTTTCTCATCGAGATAAGCATATTTCAAAGTGTCTAGCAATTGTTTTAATTCAAACACGGGATCACCTTTAGGTGGAGGAGGACCTCCTAGAGTTTCAATAGGCAAATTGTGTTTGAGCAGAGGTCGTTGTTCAAAGAAAATTTTATCTATTTCATTTCTTTCATGCATATGCATATCATTTTCATGGTCTAGCAAATGTTGTTCTAGTGGATCAGTAGGAGGCACGGCAATAGAAGCAAGACCAATTATTTCATCCTTACTAGGTAATTCTTTCTTATGTGGTTGTCTACTAAACTTGGAGAAATTAAACTCATGAGACTCATCACCAAAGCTAACACTGACAGTTTGTTTTTCACAATCTATTTTAGTATTAACAGTGTTCAAGAAAGGTCTACCAAAGATAATGGGACAAAAATCATCTTGTGGGGAACCAAGAACTAGAAAATCAGTGGGGTATTTTATTTTACCACACAAGACTTCAACATCTCTAACAATCCCAAGTGGTGTGATGGTGTCTCTATTAGCAAGTTTAATAGTAACATTTATGTCTTCTATTTCAGTGGGTGCTATGTCATTCATAATTTCTTGGTATAAGGTAAAAGGAATAGCACTCACGCTAGCACCTAAGTCACATAAACCATGATAACAATGATCTCCTATTTTAACTGAGACAACAGGCATGCCAACAACAGGTCTATGTTTATCTTTTTCATCAGGTTTAGCAATTCTAGCAGCTTCATTGCAGAAGTAAATAACATGCCCATCAATATTTTCTACCAGGAGATCATTAACCATAGCAACACTAGGTTCTACTTTAATTTGTTAAGTAGGTTTAGGTGCTTTACTATTACTTTTGCGAACCACAGTTGAAACCTTAGCATTTTTCTTTATCCTAACAGGGAAAGGTGGTTTTTCAATATAAGCAGTAGGCACAACTGGATCAATATTGTAAATAATAGTTTCATCTTTAACTATGACCGGTTATTTAATTTCTTCTTTAATAGGGGGATGATATTTAAACCACTTCTCCTTAGGGAGGTCAACATGAGTAGCAAAAGATTCACAAAAAGAGGCTACTATCTCAGAGTCAAGTCCATATTTAGTGCTAAACTTGTGAAAAGCATTGGTATTCATAAAATATTTAACAAAATCATATTCAAGCTTAATACCTGACTCTTTACCTTCACCGAGTTCCCAATCTTCAGAGTTTCGTTTAATTCTTTCTAAAAGATCCCACCTGAATTCAATAGTCTTCTTCATAAAAGAACCAGTACAAGAAGTATCAAGCATAGATCGATCATCATGAGAAAGCCGAGCATAAAAATTCTGAATAATAATTTCTCTAGAGAGCTCATGATTGGGGCATGAATATAACATTGAATTAAGCCTCCCCCAAGCTACAGCGATACTTTCTCCTTCACGAGGCCAAAAATTATATATATAATTCCGATCATGATGAACTAGATGCATAGGATAAATTTTCTGGCGAAATTCCAATTTCAATCGGTTCCAGTTCCAAGATCCAATGTCATCGCATAGCCTATACCATGTCAATGCTTTTCCCTTCAAAGATAAAGGGAAAACCTTCTTCTTAGCTTCATCTCTGGATAAACCTGCAAGCTTAAATAATCCACAAATTTCATCCACATATATCAAATGCATATCAGGATGTTCAGTACCATTTCCTGCATAAGGTTTAGCTAGCAGTTGTTCTATCATAACCGAAAGAATATCATAACCAATATTTTCAGTAGGTGCAGTAGGTTGAGGGGCAACTAATTGTGCTTCCGGTCGAGGTGAAGATACCCCAAACAAACCCCTCAAAGGATGGTTCTCCATAGTAACAAGTGACAATAAATTTCAGCATGTAGTAATAAATTTTCCTTACCAAGATCGCTTCACTCCCCGGCAACGGCACTAGGAAAGAGTCTTGATGACCCACAAGTATAGGGGATCAATCGTAGTCCTTTCGATAAGTAAGAGTGTCGAACCCACCGAGGAGCAGAAGGAAATGACAAGTGGTTTTCAGCAAGGTATTTTCTGCAAGCATTGAAGTAGTCGGTAATAAGTAGTTTGATAGCAAGATAATTTGTAACGGACAAGTAACGGTAACGGTAAATAAAGTGACGCAAGGTAGCACAATCCTTTTGTGGCAAAGGACAGGCCAAAACGGTCTCTTATGATAAGCAAAGCGTTCTTGAGGGTACATGGGAATTTCACCATGTCACCTTCATCATGTTGGTTTGATTTGTGTTCGCTACTTTGATAATTTGATATGGGTGGACCGGTGCTTAGGTGTTGTTCTTACTTGAACAAACCTCCTATTTATTATTAACCCCCTCGCAAGCATCCGCCACTACGAGAAAAGTATTAAGATAAAATCTAACCATAGCATTAAACTTTTGGATCCAAATCGGTCCTTTACGAAGTAGCGCATAAACTAGGGTTTAAGCTTCTGTCACTCTAGCAACCCATCATCTAATAATTACTCCACAATGCATTCCTTAGGCCCAAATATGGTGAAGTGCCATGTAGTCGACGTTCACATGACACCACTAAGGGAATCACAACATATACATATCATCAAAATATCTAACACATATCAAGTTCACATGATTACTTGCAACATGACTTCTCCCGTGACCCAAGAACAAAAGTAACTACTCACAAATGATAATAATGCTCAAGATAGGAGGGGTATTAAATAGCATAATGGATCTGAACATATAATCTTCCACCAAATAAACCATATAGTAATCAACTACAAGATGTAATCAACACTACTAGTCACCCACAGGTACCAATCTGAGGTTTCGGTACAAAGATTGAACACAAGAGATGAACTAGGGTTGGACAGGAGATGGTGATATTGAAGAAGTTGATGGAGATTGCCCTCCCAAAGATGAGAGGGTTATTGGTGATGACGATGGCTTCGATTTCCCCCTCCGGGAGGGAAGTTCCCCCGGCGGAATCGCTCCGCCGGAGGGCAAAAGTGCTCCTGCCCAAGTTCCGCCTCGAGACGGCGGCGCTTCGTACCAAAAGTCCCCTCCTAATTTTTTTCTAGGTCAAAATGACCTATATACCAGAAGATGGGCACCGGAGGTGGGCTGGGCTGAGCACAACCCACCAGGGCGCGCCTGGGGGGCCTGGCGCGCCCTGGTGTCTTGTGCTCACCATGTGGCCCCCCTCCGGTAGTTATTTGCTCCAGTATTTTTTATATATTCCAAAATAATTCTCCGTAAATTTTCAGCTCATTTGGAGATGTGCAGAATAGGTAACTCTGACATAGCTTTTTCAGGTCCAGAATTCCAGCTGCCAGCATTCTCCCTCTTTGTGTAAACCTTGCATATTATGAGAGAAAAGGCATTAGCATTACTCCATAAAGCATTATTATGAATAAAAACATTATAAATAACAGTAGGAAAACATGATGCAAAATGGATGTATCATGATCTTGCGACGAGGGGTAACTATTTTTGGTGGAGTAGACTTTGACGATCGGACAACGATTCTATGAAGGTGTCATGCCTTAGCAATTGGTAAACCAACTTCGAAAGGTTATTGACAACACCGGAGCATGATCAACCTGAATATGAAGGTCTAATTCGTGCAAGCAAACAAAGAACATGCAAGAACTAAGATTTACAATCCAGACATTGCAAATTAAGATGAAAGCTTTGTTGATGAAAGTCGAGTTCCAAAAAGTGATGTTGGACTGGTTGTTGGACACAATCAAAGAACGCGAAGTTACAACTATGGCTAATTTTTAACTAAACAAAACCTAGTCTAAACGACGCACTAGGGGTTGTATTTATGGCTGGGGAATTTTATCCACCCTTCGCGAGGTGGGACTAAAATCTATCCTACGTTGTTTTCCCCATCAATATGGACTCTAAAAATAGCCTATGCTCTGGTATTTCAAAATTATATGGGTCTGGCCCAAAAGTGAGGTGGCACAGCACCTATATACGTCTATGGACGAAATTATGAAGTACGGTCTTTGTATATTTTGTCCGTGCCTCCTCACGTCATGATGGAGGCCTCAAAGTTCTGGAATCTTCACCCCGAAACATCTTTGTCGTCCCTTATGTGACTGCCTTGTTCTCCATGCTTGATCAAGCTTCAATGTTCATCCCTCTGGGCAATGCTAGGCCCTTCATTCCTAAGAAATAAAAACATGTCCAATTAAAACAGCATCATATTCTCATGAACACTGTAAAATGGTTTCAACAAACGAAAATACCTAATAATTTAGTTAGTGTGCACGAGCTCTAGTAATTTGGACCAATCTGTGTAGCAGCAGGGCTATGGGTTTAACCGTGGTAGTGATTTATTCATCACACTACCTCCGAGATCTGTCGTTGGCCTCGGGAAGAAGAACATTAACGGGAACAATGGACCTAAGATTATTCCGCAACCTTGGAGGAACACCGCTGGACTCACTAACTACACGGGGAGGAACCCCAAACTACTACCACAAATACTCTAATGCAGATTCACGGTACCCCTCCCCTGACATCATCGGGGCGGACGGAAGAGATGGGAGGCATGCAATGGGAAGGGACGATATAGAGAGCGTGACTCACCTTTTCCTCGGGAGCGAGATTAGATCTGAGACGATTAAGCAAGATGCATTGTGGGATTTGTCGCAAGGCTTACAATTTGCAATGACTTGGGAGTACATCCCTTTGCGCGGGCTACAACAAAGAAAGGAAGGTCCTCGGGGCGGATATGCACCGCTTGTCGTGGGACGAGCAACAAAGTCTCACACACAAGGCTCAGTGGGTCATGGTAGTGCGCGTGCCGTTCTCCGTCCGAGCAACCGCTGCCCCGCTACAATTAGAAAACACGTTTTGCACCTGTACGTAACATATCTTAACAAATATGGTAACAGTTGAAAACTTATTACTGCTCCGACCCCACTTTAGTGAATAGCAATTAGCAAACCTGTGCGCCTTCGACCAAACGTAATGAGAAAAAGGACTGTGTATCATACTTCTACACATCATGGTAATGCAATTATCGTATAGCTAGTAGCTAATAGCAATTGTCTCGTTTGTGGTAACACAATTACCATACAATACTATTAAGAAAAAAGTGTTAACATGAATAGGCCGATGGAAGTTAGTAGTAATACAATTACCATGTAGCTAGTAGCTAATAGCAATTGTCCGTTCTATATGGTAACACAGTTACCATCCAATACTATTCTTCACATGAAATTTACTTATTCACAAGCGTGGCAAGGGGCTGCTGCGTGTAGGGTAATTCTATTACTATTTCTGCCAGGTGTTTTACTAGTAGGCAGGTGAAGCGAGGGACCGATGCATCCAACGGTAATACTTTTAACTCTTTCACTATTTTTGCTATGCAGTTTTACTAGTAGACGTAACCAATTTTAATCACTACTGTAGTGGTGGCAGACAATAACCAATTAAATTGTATTACTATTTCTGCCATGAATTTTACCATCATTAGGAATACAAGTGGCGCACGACTGGACACGCAATGACCAGCGTGCACGATAAGTAAATTTGCGCTCACGCACACTATACTGCCACTGTATATATGTATGTATGTATATAACAAGATTAATACAAAATATAAAAAGATTGCGTTAAAAAATATTCACACATACATAAAAAAAGATTGATGTACATCAAAAGGTGTTAATGCATCTTAGAAAATGTTCATGTAATTAAAAATATTGTTCTCATACTAAAATATCATGTAATAAAATAAACCATGTATTCTTCTAAATATTTGTGTAATGCTTTTTCACTTACTAATTTTTAATGTTTGCTTATTTCTTGAAAGTGTTCAAAATTTTAACAAATGTTCACATCTATAAAAAAATTCATATAAATTTTATGATGTTACCACTTTTGAACAATCATGTATTTATATAAAAATTTCAACTAATTTTATAAGTGTGCACACATTAAAAAATGTTTGTGTATTTTTTCCTTAATGAGGAAACATAGAAAAATAAACATAAATAAAAAGTATTTTGAAATTTTAAAAAGTAACAGAAAAAGAAAAAGGAAAAACATAATATGAAGCTGAAAAAGCTAAAAATAAAAAGAAATAGAAAAAATGAAGAAAAAGAAATAAAAACAATAAAACAAAGAGAAAAGAGTAAAAATATGATAATGAAAAAAAAGGGGGAAAGGTGTGTAGTAAACCAGAAAAACAAAACCAAAAGGTAAACCTCAAAACCATAAAATTTTGAAAATGAAAAAGACAAAAAAAAATAAACTGGAAATAAAGGAGGATGAAAAGAAAATTTCAGCAAAACGATAAGAAACACGTTATGGGTTGCGCAAGGATGGGCCTCGGCCCATGAGAGAACCTTGTGCATTCGACATGCTATATATGACTGTATGCAACGGGAGGAGAGCTCGCTCGTGGGCATCCAATAGTAGAGCTTTCGCTGAAAAGCTCGGGCAAAGGGGCCGGCCCATAACCAAGCAACGAGCGATAGTAAAAATGACTCGAAAAACAAATGCAAACACGACGGTGTCGAACACGCAACTTCACGCTTAGTAGTGGCGACGCCAACCACCTGACCTAGCTCCTGAGTAAGGCACAATTGCCGCGCAATTCTTAAAGCGAGTATAGCTCCGGCTAACCACGAAGACTCGATCTGGCTTAAAGCGAGTATAGCTTCTGTCTCGCTTGTAGGTTTTCATTCTCTCATCGTAACTGGGCTGACCCGTTTCATTGCTTTATTCCCTCCCCCCCCCCCCCCCCGTGGAATTGTAACAGGGTCGGACTAGTCCATTTTTTTTTCTTCTTCCGGTTTTATTTGTTTCTTGGCCACTTTTATTTTTATTATGTTTCTTCCTTGTACTTCAGTATTCTTTGTTTCTTCATCAGTTTTCTTAATTGTACTCTTGTTTGTTTCTTCCCTGGTTTTCTTTGATTTTTTTCGTTATACTTTGTTTTGCTTTGTTTTTTTCCTCAAATTTATTCAATTTTTATGTTTCTTTGTAAGTTTTTATCATTCTTTATATTTTTTTCAATGCATGTCTATTTTTCTCAGTACACAATGTATATTTTCAGTGTACACATGAAACATATTTTTAATACACATTGTACATTTCCCAAATACACAATGTATACTTTTTCATAAAAACATATTTTGAACACTTTTTTGAATACATAGTCAAGATATTTTTTACAAATACATGCTTCATAGTTTTAATGTCAATAAATATCTTTTAGACTACATGATTTTTTTTTAATATTGCACAAATATTTTACATTTTTCATGAACATTTATTAAAAACACGTGAGTATTCTTTTAAAATGTTTCTATATATTTAATGGCAATAACCTTTGTGAATACATGGTAAAAAGTTGAATATAATTTGAAATATTTTCTAATAGTAATAAAAAATCAAAAACAATGCAAACTTTTTGTAACACGGGAACATTTATTTATGATGTCACATACATTTTTTAAATGGTACAGGAAAAAGAATACTATGCATTTTTTTAAAAAATTACACATTTTTCGAAAATTTCAGATAAAATTTTAAACCGCAGAAAAATTTTCATTTTCCCGAACTTATTTTAAAAATCTATCAGCATTTTTTTAGTATTGCTAACTTTTTTGAAACTGTGTCTACATATTTCAAATTCACGGTTTTAAATTATTTCAGTTTTAAAATACATTCATTTAAAATATAAATAAAATAAAAAGGAAAAGAAATAAAAAATGAACTTAGCGTGTCGTCAACGCGACGACCCACATCCCTACTGGGCTAGCACACCACCGACTCCATCTAGTGTGCTCGGCGAGGCAGCCATCTGTCTCGCTTTAAGAAAGACATAGGCATGCTCGTGGCCAACCATGAGTTTGACTAGCTCACAACCATGGCCACCGCGGTGCTCAACAACCAAGGATGACGTCGCGTCGACCGACGGGAGTACTAGACTCCTTGTGACAATAATGTGATGGGTAAATTATCAAGGAGTAGTCGTGTTAATTAGTTCCTTGATCAAATTCTGAACCCGTATGGCGTAAGTTTTTTTAGAAAATGCCATCATGGCTTGGTTTATTTCATCTAAAAATAGATACATCATCCACAATAAAACTACAAATTAAAGAGGGAGGGTTCTCCATCCACACACCTCAAGGTTCAACCCTAGCCCTACTTGCTAGTTCACGAGCCACACGATTTGTCTCTCATGCACAATTATCAAACATAGCATGGCCAATATTATTATAAATATCAAAGCAATTATTAAGAATATGAGCCGCTACTGAGTTGATCAGTCCATGTTGAATTTCTTTCACCAATTCCGCATAATCCGAATAGACCAGTAATTTATGGATACCGGAAGAGTTTGCAAGTTCAAGTCACTTCTTCATTGCCAAAGGTTCAGCCGTGTAGGCATATGCATTGGTGCACATAAAAGTTGTTCTCCGCTGCAAAGAAATCGATTGCATCATCTCAAAGGACAACACCAACTACAGTTGCGCTATCTTCATACTCGAAGGACGCGTCCATATTTACTATCATTGTGTCACTCAAAGGCTTCGTCCACCTCACTTCCTTTGCCGGATGGTCAACAGGACCCGCCTGGCAATTTTTTAGGGACAATGCTTGTATGGATAAGGCCAATTGTACAAGTGCTGAGATTTTTTTTCCCTTTTGCACATTACCTTCTTTTCCATCATAAATACCAACTAGCCACCGCAATCAAACTTGTTAGGGATCTTGTCCAGTAAACCAACACAAAATATCTTCTGATCAACATTGCATTTTACCCATAAGGCTTATCTTTTATTTTATAAAAGAAGTCTTCTGGTCTATTAATAACATATAACAACATCACAAGCATCCACAGAAGTAACAAAAGAAAAATTAAGTCTATGAGCCACCAAGCAATGGATACAAGTACGGCAATGAGCTGACGATGCGCACCCGTCATAGCGCCTTCCTCATCAGAGCCAAGCAAATCTTATTCGTAGTTGACCGTCGAGGAGTCATCGTGCTAAGGCCCCAAAGGGTCGGCGCACCATAACAGTAATCATCGTTGACGAAGAAAAATCATAGATCTGAATGGCCGTACATCCAAATACGCTAAGGAATACAACCGTTGATCGAATCCAAAAGGATCCATCGGAGACCGATGCTTGGCCGAACCCAAACGGATCTGATGGAGACCAGCGCCGACTGGACCGAAGCAGGTCCTCCGAAAACATCCTCCCCCCGCCACCCCCCCCCCCCCCCCCCCCACATCTCCCCTGCCCCCCACCCCCACCAGGATATTATTCTAACTCTACGACGCCAGCACCACCTCGCTGCTCCAACTAAGACACTAAAATTACCTCCCACATCCGTCCTGACAATAGGAAGAACATATAGATTCATTGGAGACTGAAGTCTTACCAGACCCACACAGATATGTAGGAGACCAACGCCTCCACACACCCTCTGTCGGGCAAGGGTACTCCTGGAGCACGGACAGGGTCGAGAACACATTATTCTAACTCTAGAACACACCACCGCCTCGCCCTTCCCGCTAATCAAGATAAAAAATACCCACCAGATCTGCCGCTCAGCGCTTGAAGAAGAACATCCGCATCGACGATGGCCTTGGATGAGGTTTATTCCATTGAGCCGCCCCCAATGCAACCATGCCCGAACCGCGGGTGGACTCGGCAATCCCCGCTACAAGGAAGAACCAAAAAATAATACTACAACTACCCATTGTATCGTATCCACGTCACCACCCTCCATAGATGCTAGCGGAGCCAACAAAGGTGTACGATGATATGAGGGAAGGTAGGGAGGCCGAGTCGGAGTGAGGACTTTTGGCGGGCGCCCTTCAGGACGGTCGTTATCCTGGACGTTCATGCGCGCATCGTGATCTGGAATCAGTCACATCGGTGGCAGACTAGAAAGCTGGCATGGGCCTGGTAAACAGCCTATGGGCAGGGTAGGCGTATATGTTTGGCGCTGCAGCCAGGTCATGTGCTGCGCATGGGCCTGCTCAACTGCATCTGCTCTGGGAGTCTGGCACATATGTTTGTTTCGAAATAGCACAGATTAGTGAGTCGTCCTACCCCCACCGTGTCCATGATGCTGCCCTCTGGTAGACCCAATCACAGTGCAACTATCCTGGCAGCAGATGGTACACTTCCTGTTATTTATTATTATTTTGCGGGGTCCTGTTATTTTTTATTAACGCAAAATTAATTAGTATTTTTTGCAAGTGTAATTAGTAATTATTTATAAAGATAATCAGCTATAGTTATACGATATGTTAGTTTTTTTTTAAATATGCTACTCCCTCCGTCCCATAATGTAAGATGTTTTTTGACACTAGTGTAGGAAGTCGTTTTTATTAACACGTTTGTTTTTTCTTGTGCTTATTGTCGACGTTTTTTGACAGTACACTAATGTCACACTACACTAGTGTCAAAAAACATCTTATATTATGGGATGGAGGGAGTATTTTTTATTAACATGTTTGTTTTTGTTGTGCTTATCGTCGATCTTTTTTGACAATATACTAGTGTCACACTATACTAATGTCAAAAAACGTTTTTTTGACACCACTAGTGTCACACTATATTAGTGTCAAAAAACGTCTTACATCACGGGACAAAGGGAGTAGTTTTGTTTAACACGTTTGTTTTTTGTTGTGCTTATTGTCTAGTGTTATTGAGCACGGGAGCCCTTAAAATGGTAATGTATTTGACTTGAGAACCGTCTCTCATAATACCAACGTTAGTGACTAAACAAAAATCTCTAATAATGATAACCTCATTCCATAAACTATCTCTCCTAACACTAGTGCCGCTGTCTACTGCATGTGGACAAGAATCAGTCCACGTACAGACCGACCGTTCTGGCAGCATGCGGTACATTGTTCGGCTGTGAATTGGGTAGAGGGCCTGACAAGATTCGATAGCTGCCACTAGGTTGCCTTTTCGCCAGAATACGCGCGTCTACGATGCCAGCTCGGACCAGAATACGCGCTAGATGTGAATCACGAGGAGGCTGGACGGCCAGGATACCAACCGTCATGGTGGTCAACCACCATTCGCATTTTTCGGGTCGCCCTTTCATCAATAGAGAGATGGGATTTGAGACGGTTAGGAGAGCGTGGTTGTGGGCTTCGTTCCAAGGCTTACAATCCGCAATGAGTTTTTTTTTTTTTTGAGGGGAACAATCCGCAATGAGTTAGGAGTACATCTCTGGAGCGGCTAGGCTGCGGTCAAACTAATTGCTGGCCGGAGACTGCTATGCCCCGTTATAGCTGGGGCAAGTTCGGGAATCGCCCATGAGGGGCTTAATGGGCTGCATCATGCGGCCCATTCACATAGATATTTTCTTTGAAATTATTTTAAAATATATAGCATGACAGAATTAACAAAACAAGGTGTGTTACAAAATTATCGTACATGCACGAAACTATTTATGTATTTTTTTAAATGTTCATGTACTTTCAAATAATATCCAAACATTTAAAAAGTTTACCTAATATATAAAATGTCCATGCATTCAGAAAAATGATAATATACTCTCGAAAAGTGTTCAATCATATTTTAAATGGTTGTGTATTTCTTTAAAGTGTTCAAGCTTTTTTTTTGAGTAATTCAAAAGGTGTTCACATATTAAAACAATACTGCAATTTATAAAGTGTTCAGTTTCTTAAGAATTGTGAATTTACATTGCACAAAAATCATTTCATTCTATAAGTGTGCACATATTTAGAAATTAGTTTGTGTATGTACAAAAAAATATTAAAATTTCCTCTTACAAATATACAAAAAAATAAAAGGATAAAAAGAAATTTTTAAAAAGAAGCAGGGAAAAGGAAGGAAAACATAAAATAAAGCTTAAAATTAAATAAAAAGGAAAAATAAATGAAAATTCAAATAAATAAAAGGGGAGAAACCAGAAAATTCTTATGTAAGTAGAAACCATAAAATGAAAACAGAAAAAAGAATTGTAAACAACTAAACAGACCACCGGGAAGAAATATTCAGCAAAACCAAACAAACAGGGGGCAAATCATATTTGACACTCAGTCCATTGACCGACCCATTTAGCACAGGCGCTCGAGGCGAGCGCTCTGCACGACCCGACCCATTTATCACAGGCGCTCGAGGTGAGCGCTCTGCACGAACCGACCCATTTAGCCAGCATAGCTTATAATTTTTTGTGCGATTTATGACCTGTTTTGGGAACCTTATAGAGGGTTTCTGAACATATTTTCTTCATTCTCTTGTTTTCTTTACGGGTTTTTTCTGTTTTTGTTTCTTGAAAAATTATTTTAATTTTTCTGAAACTGTTCGCAATATCATAAAAATTCATTTTTATTTATGTTCGCATTTTTCCAGCTTCCAGCTACAATACACATGTGCTACAATAATGCTGCTACAATACTTGCCAATGGGCCGGCCCAGTCGGGCTGCCAATGTGTGTCGCGTCCCTATTGGACAAACAAGCCTCCAATAGGAGCTCCCCAAACAGGGTGCATGGAGGGTGAAATTGTGCTTCTGCTCATGAAAGCTCCCAGTGGGTATTCCCACACTATATATGGATTTAGCGTCTAAAATATAATAAAATAAGTGGAAGTTTATTGCAATTGGGCTTGCTCGCTCCCTCTCCTTTTTCCTTTCTCTTTTTTTTTCTCTCAAAACCAAAAGTAGTGCATGCTCCGAATGAAGATAACAACGATACTAAATTCATCTAGGCGCCCATTTATTTTTACTTGTACCCGAACCGCCATCAATTACTCCCTTCATCGCCCCAACCTTTTGCCTTTCATCTATCTTGAATGTCGCTATTGATACTATTGATGCATGATCTTGCGACACCTCATATTCTCATGCCCATTGCCGGTGATGCTCGTTCCCCTACTCTCCCCGCCAACCTTAAGTGTGATACAGCATGGGACAATGATATTAGGGAAGGAGAATGACTTTGTGAGAAGACTATACAAAAAAGGATACAAACAAATTGCCAGTATGTCGGTTGTGCACCCTGACTTCTTTGCCATTCAGCTATTGGCCCTTCAGTTATCTTGCATGTTGCACTCGATACGCCGCTACATATGCATGATATGGCATCGCCTCCTCCTCTCATGGCTGTTGCAGGTGATGTTCACTCTCGTACACTCCCTCCCAACCTCGAGTGGGATCTAGCTGGGATAGAGGTAGAAGGAAAGAAGGATAATGACTTGCCTCGCTTCAAGGAGGGTTGGAGGAGGACCTAAATCTATGCCACATCAACTCAAAAATCACCTAAGGGCGTGATTTATTCGCCATTGTATATTTAAGGGTGTAAATCAGACCAAACTTCAATTCAACGATCATCGAACTGTGCTAGGATACATTTCAGGGTGTAATTTTCCTTAAAAATTTGTTGACCCAAATCGTTAGCGATATTTTTGCAGCGGCGGTCGAGGGGGGGGGGGGGGGTGTTATTTGGAAAAATGATGAAATCTTTTTGTCAAGAGTGGGACTTGTTGTTTTAAAAAAGTGTTCCAAAAGAAAAACTGAAAATCGGGAACAAAGACAATGTATTTTAAAGAACAGTGGGTTGTGATTAAAAAAGGTTAAAAACGTCTCAAGAATGGGATTATGTAAATAAAATGTTCCGAAAAGTAAACTAGAAATCCGAAAGAAAGAAAAGAAATATTTAAAAAAAAGAGTGGGGTGTTACAGAAAAAAGGATTAATAAAATTGTGTCAAGAGTGTGGTTGTTATAAGAAACGATAAAAAAATTGTGCCAAAGAGGGATTATTTAAGAAAAGAGGTCTGAAAACTAAACTGAAAACCGGGAAGAAATAAAAACCATTTTGAAAAAAGTGGGGTTGCTATGAAAAAAGATAAAAAATTGTGTGAAGAGTGGGGTTCGTAGAAAAAAGGGACAGAAAAACTGTGTGAATAGTGGGATTATTTAAAAAAAGAGTTCTGAAAACCAAACTAAAAACAGGGAAGAAAGAAAAGAAATGTTAAAAAATGACCCCAATATCCAAGGACTGATTTGGTTCTTAAATGGGAGCATCTCCCAGCAATTCCAATTGGGCGCTGAAGGCGCTCGCAACTGGGATCGAACTCGCTGCTTGCCCGTTCGAAGGGAAGCATACCAACCACTCGGCTATCCCACCAGTTGTGTTACACTTGCTTTTCATTTCCTTTTTTTCTTTGTTAAGTTCATGGGTTTTTTCTGAATGTTTTTATTCGGTTTTTATGTCAGATTGTTTCCTCCTTTTTCCTATTTATTGTTTATTATATGCTAGGATTCTTGAACTTTTTGTTTAAAATCTATGAACCCTTTTTTTCCAAAATCCATGAACTTTTATTCAAATTTGTGAATCCCTTTTCATATTCATGAGCGTCTTTTTCAAAATTGATGAACTTTTTTACAATTTTGGTGATTTTTTTCCATCAAATGAACTTTTTTTCAAATTTGACGAACTTTTTTCAAAAATCTATGAACTTTTTTAAAAATTGATGAACTTTTTTTAAATTCAATGAAATTATTTTCCAAAATCGATGAAAGTTCTTTCAAATTTGTGAACTGTTTTCCAAATCAATGGACTTTTTTCAAATTTGATGAGCTTATTTCCAAAATTGATGATTTTTTTTCATAAATGGTGAATTATTTTTTGAAATCAATAAATATTTCAAATTTCATGATTTAAAAAAAATTAAACCAGCAGTTTTTTTCTAAGGAGACTAACTGAAGAAAAAATTGAAAAAAAACTAGATTTTTTTTAGAGAAAGGAAAGGAAACAAAAAACTAGCGGGTGAATCTGCGAGCGGGCGAAGCGGGAGAGCTGGCAAACTGGTTGGGCGAGGTGGTACTATACTGGGCCGCGGCCCACTGGAATTCACGCGAGTTCCAACTGCCTAGCCGTCGCTTAAAGCGATTTTGCAGAGGCACGTCGTTCGCGGTGCGCCGATTGGGGCGGCCCATTGCAGTGCGCTGCAAATACCCGGGTGAAAAAACACAAAAAGGTAGGGCACGATGGTTGGGAATCGAACACAGGACTGCCTACTTATGCGCGCTCGCTACTAGCCACTACTTGCCGCAGATCTATCGCACACGTTCGATGGTACATGGGCCGGCCTGAGTAAATGCCCACAACGGTTAACCACTGGACCAAGCTCAATATGCTGATTACTTGAGGAAAACATAACTCTTTAATCTTTCATACAGTACAAACATTAAACATATACTAGTATTATATACCCATTATAAATTCTTGGAATAAAGAAAACATAAATAGAAAAGGCATTCATATAACCATGAATTGGAAGGAAAAGTTCGCAAAAATGAAAAAAACTCATGAATTCAAAAGAAGTTCATCAAATTTGAAAAAAGTTCATAGAATTAAAAAAAATGTTCATCAAATTTCAAAAAAGTTCATCGAATTTGTAAAAAGTTAATCGAATTTCAAAAATTTCAATGATTCAGAAAAAAGTTCGTCGATTTTCAAAAAAAGTTCATGAATTTAAATAAAAAGTTCACAGATTTAAAATAACCGCGCAATAAAGAAAAAAAATAGAAAAAAGAGAATAAACCGAACTGAAGAATGAAATAAAAAGAGAAAATGAACAACCTTTAAACTCGCGGGCAGATGACCAGGTGGCTAGAGCTGAGAGCTTGCAACGAACGGGTTGCGGGTTCGAACCCCCCTCACAGCGCTCTTTTTGAAGTTTCAAAAATAAAAGAAAAAGTAGAATGGGCCGGCCCAGCTTGGACTCCTGCAGGCGCCCGTTTGCAAATTGCACTATAACGGGCGCCTGCAGCGCCAAATAGGAATTGCCTCCCGCAGCTCCCTCTCACAGCGAACGTTTTTGCCTTGTTTGCTGGAGCGCAGGCCAGGGGAACCCCCGATTGGCCCAAAGGTCCAATTAAGTGTTTTTTTATTTCTAAAAGGCCACGAACAAAAAGATATTTCTTATATAAAAGGTAGAAAACTAAATTTTGAAATGTCATGCTATGAATTATAAAAAATGCTATGGCACTATATAATAATGTCATTACTCTAATTTATAAATTTACAATGAGAATTATCGAAAAAAGAAGAAAGTCGTGTGATCTAGTAAAATAAAATTGCCATGCTAAACTTTAACCTGCCATCCTCTAGATAAAAAATGCCATGAACAAAATAATACACATTTTCTTATAAAAAACAGAGGAACCCAAAATTATAAATACCATGCTATGATAATATGAAATTTCCATGCTACTTTATAAAGCTAGAATTTCTCAAATTTTATAATTTACTATGATAATAGGAAATTAAATAATAATAAAAATTAAATTGCCATCCTCTTAAGAGTAGAACTACCATCCTCTTGATAATATAAATGTGTGCCAACAATAATGAAACTGCCATGCTCGCAAAAATAAAATTTCATCATATTAATAACAAAACGACCATCCCCCTAATAATAAAAATGCCATGTTATTAACAATAAAACTATCACCCTCTTAATCATAAAACTGTCATCCTCTTGATAATAAAAAATGCCATGTTACTAATAATAATAAAGCCATGCTCTTAATAATAAAATTGTCATTCTCTTAATAATAAAAGTGCCATGTGAGTAATTATTAAAAACTATACACTTTTAAGTCTTAATATATATAAGTGCCATGTAAGATGTACAAGAAACAATTCCAAAAAAATGCCATGAATAAGTGATAAAATTTCCCAAAAACTTGCCATGGGGCATTACAAAAAGACATAGAAAATGCCATGCTACATATAATAAAAATGCACAAGATAATTTTAGAAAAAATTCCATGTAAAAATAGGGATTCTAATTCTTTCAATAATGCATTTTTTTAAATTTTTTTATTAAGAAGAAAAATTAAAATAAAAAATATAGCTTAAAAAGCAATGTTCAAAATATCGTCCGATTCAGTGATCTATTGGGCGATTTTTCGCTGGTGGGTGGCCGCTAAGAATATACATACCGCTTATCGGTAGATGGTCGCTAAGAATGTTACCACCTGGCAATCGATTAATCGGGAATCTAGCGATTAATCAAGCAGGCTTCTATGGTCAAAAACCCCAATATGGGGCCTCCCCTTCAATAACCTCCCGCACATCACACTTCATCCCTGTTTGATAGGACATGAGTTGTAGTGTTGCCCTATTTTATTTCTCATTGACTCATTGTTTGATATGTAATAGGTAATTATGCGTTGATGCAGTGTTGCCCTATTTAAAGGCATAGAGTACACTAATGGTTGTTTTCATTTTTACCTTATTAGTGCTTGGAACCTGGGAATTGAAAGCAAAATCTACTGATAAAATTGATTAATCGATTGATTTCTGATTAATCTCTAATCCCCAGCTGACTGAAACACTTGCGATAAGCGATATCCTGAACATTGTTCAAAAAATACATAAACAGATTTAAGTATATGTGTATAATACCTGCTCCAGACCAAGTTGTAAATAGTGGCCCGATCAAACCAAGCAGTCCAAGTTCCCAAGTGAACACCTAGCAGATCTGCTTGTTGCCATCAGTGAAAGCACCTCCACGAGCAATAATGGGGTGGCAGGGAGGCATGGAGAGGCCGACCAAGGACGCTTTCTCAGGTAGAGAGGGAGACATTGGGCACGGGCGGTGGAGCAACAGGGGAGGGCAGTTGACGCAGATCCACAACTCCTCGCGTTGGTGACCAAAATTAACTGGAGCAGCTTGATCAGTGCACGCAAGACTGGACCCATGTGTGTGAGCACCGTCGTAGGATCCATCGTCGTAGGCATGGAGAGGCACCGGAGCCAGAGCACGAGTTCCGCCACTCCCAAATCCCCACCAGCAGCTGAAGAGGTCCCGCAGCGACAAAAGAGTACCAAAGCACAAACCGAGATGACGTCGTCGACAGATTTCTCTGAACTTTTCACATCGCCGTTGGCAGATTCCTTTGACAGAGACGAAGGGTTGTGTGCCTTCCTCGTGGAGCTTTGGGTGGCGGTGATGGGGCGCCTCCAAAGTTGTCTGTCTTTTTTAACACAGTATAGACGCAAACGCTTATATAATGCACATGCATGCCCTACCCCTATGAGCACCTTCAAGAGACTGAGTCGACATATCATATTGAGATCGACGAAGTCGTCACAGATGCCTTCATAGTCGGCAGGAACGTCTGCTCCCACTGAACGCACATCGCCGGAAGGTTTGAAATAAATCTAATAACACGCGAGCACATGAACTCTGGTGGGCGGGGGATATTATTGTCCTCCTAACTATCCAACCACAAGTTGGTTTGCGGTCGTCCTAGCGACCCATAAGGGTGTGCTTCCGCATCTGGTTCAAAATTATTGTCCACCTTCATAGTTGTTTGATTATGAAGGGCTGCCCATGTATTTACACACGGCAAGGCAGTAGACACAAACCACACCAGCTTATGAGTGATTGTTCCTAGTGTTCAAAAATCAACTTTTTAAGTTAAATTTTTTTCTGAAAACAAATAATAAGTACTTATAGATGTATACTACAGGTGTGCAAAATTTCATTATAAAATACGTTTTGATATGAGTTTTTCAGGTCCTTGTTAAACATATATTTAGCTAGTACACATCCATAAGTATGTGTGTAACTTTTTCAGGTCCTTGTTAAACATAAAGTTTTGATTTTTTTTTTTTAAATGCAGGCTCCATGGGGCTCGAGCTCCATTAGCAATATCCGCTTTAGCGCGCTATAGTGCCATTTAGCGCATTACTGAGGCTCCGCTAAGTTACAATATCCCGCTATTGAATAGTCTGGTACTTCGAAGTAGAGAAAGCCGTGTTTAATTCTAACAGTCATCTTGACGAGTCACTCTCAAAGCATACAAATGTTGACTCGTGGCGTGACAAAACGTATACCGACTGAGTGAGAAGACCTCGTCTTGGAGACTAAACATGGACAAACGATTGTGGTGGTAAATTGACGTTGACGAGTGCAAGCTAGAGACAACGAAACGCTAGTAGATATCATGGTTTTTTTTTTTTTTTTGAGAAATCACCGGGGAATGACTCCCTCCACCTGAATATATTACTCAAAGTGACCATTATGCCAAGAGAGTGATCCAGTTTATAAGGGAAACCGGATCGAAAACCTGAACAAGTTGACCCCATTTATAAGGGAAACCGGGCCGAAAATCGTACAAATAACAAGATTACAAAAGAATGAGAAGAACAGGACGTCCAGATCAGGCAGGACCTAGCTAGCAGGCGAGAAGGACCATCACCACCAGAGACACAAGCAGATGTAGGGTGTCGTCGAAGGATCACAATACGAAGACTTTGCGAGCAACCTAACGCACCGACCGGCGTGCATACCGAACCCACGGCGCAACACAGGAGCATCCACAATCAACGAGTGGCAAGCACGAACCTTGACTCAGAGCTCCGCCAGTGGAATTCAGAACGATTAGCAAGTTGGGGAGGCTTCTTGCGTCGTCATTGAGCAAAGATGAACCGGGACAACTCCAAGAGCACGAAGCTCGCCACAACACAACGGCAACCATGGGAGGGTCTTGAGCCTGCACAGCAATAGGGACGACACAAAGGCACCGCCGCAGCCCCCAACAGAACACCACCAAAGACAGACACACGGGGTAGAGATGGCAGCTCCACAACACGGAGCAGTGTTGTTGCCAGACCCCAACACACACCACCATCGACCCCAAGTTGGTCGCACCACCACCACCGACATCCCCTCGTACCGAACAAAATAACCTGGCCAACTTCTCGATGATGCCTTCAAGAAGGGGTGCCACGCACGGTTGCGCCGCCATCATCGGTTCCAGGTAGACCTGGAAGCAGAGTTTCCTCCGAAGTCGAGCAAAAGGTGGCGAAGTCAACATTTCAACGACGCCTCCAAGAAGGTTAGTGGCGCCCACGGGCGTCACCGTCGTTGGCTCTGAGCAGAGCATGGCGTTCACCGAGTTGAACATACACACACCCATGAACAGATTATTTGAGGTAGACCGCGCACCTGCATCACCAAGAAACATTGGGCCATGGCAGCCCCGACGCCGCGCATGGCCAGAACTCCGCCTCCCAACCACGCACCACCGTGCAGCCAGCAGCGAGCTGCCACCACGCCACTGGACGGAGTCACCGCCGCGCCTCAAAACTCGTCGGGGCCGAAGTCGCCAGATCTGGCCATCACCGGACTGGGATTCCCAACCACGCCGCCCGACGAGCGTGAGGCCAACACCGCTATGCACCACAGTGCGCCTAGCCAGACCGGAAGAAGGTCAAACCAGTGGCCGTACCACCACCCGAGCCGATGCAGAACACGGATCCGGGCACACAGCCCCGCCAGACGGCCATCCCCTTGCCGCATCACCACCATCCCGGAGCGCATCTCGCGAGGCGCCTCCACAGCCGCCCGTCCGAGCCCCACCGCTGACGGATCCAGAAGCCACGCTAGATCCGCGAAGCTCAGCCTCAGCACCGCCCCGTCCAAGCCCCGGCCAAGGGGCGAAGGGGAAGGCACCGCCACCATGCCCGGGGCCGCCGCCCCGGCTTGCCAGCACCTGCGAGACGCAGCCGCAGCAAGGGAGGCTAGATCCGGGCGGATCCGACCACCCCAGAACGGACAGCAGCCAGCGTCGCGGAGCCCAGATCAGCGCTCCCGAAGCCGGCGAAGCCACCGCGCGCCGACGACCGAGACGCGAGCGACGCGAGGTCGCGCCGGCCGCCGCCCACTGCCCGATGCCGCGCCGCCAAGAGCTCCCCTGCTCGTGGGAGGCGCCGCCCGTCGCAGGAAACTCAGCCCCGCCGCCGCCTGCTCCACCGGAGCTTTGCCCGCGGGAGGTGCCGGCGACGGCGAGGGGGGGAGGGGGTGGAGCGGCCGGAGGCCTGGGCGATTTGGTCGCCGCCCGTGTCGCCCCTGGGGAGGGAGCGACGCGAGGGCCTTTGGTCTCCCAATTTATCGATATCATGGTTTCAACTAGTAGAGATCATGGTTTCAATTGCTCTTTCCTCTATAGTATCCTTTTTCTGTGCATTACTGGTTCACTGCATCAGAGGACAGTATGAGCAGCAGCGCAGAATGGTCTCCCGCCTAGGCTAGGCTACCTGTGACTGAGACGGATCTACGTTTACATATAGGATCACTCTTATCGTTACCCTCTGTCGTAGCTTCGTGTAAAAAGCAAAAGGTTAATTTTATGTCCTCTTAGCTTTGAAACTGGACAACTTACAGCCCCAACTCTTGAAACCGGACAAGTTCAGTCCCTTGTCTTAGCTGCCCTGGTTATGGTTCACATCAACACTCCCCCCCCCCCCCCTCCCCCCACCCCCCGTTTGAAAAACGGACAAGTTTAGATCAATCCTGTATCTAATTAAGCTTTTTGGTTTTGAGAGGTAATCTCACCACATAAGATCATCTCTAGCCGATCCCTTATAATTTAGCCCCTCAAACGACCTCTCAAACCTTAAGTCCTTATATTTTGAAGGGTTAACTAAGAATAGTTCCTAGCCGACCTCTTCATTTAATCCCCTAAAACATTTTTCACACAAATTTATTTCAAACATAGATTGAAACTACTTGATTAAAACAAAAAGTTAAACGATGGTAGCACAATTCAATATATTGCATAACATCAACTTAAACTACTTGATTTGAACTTAAACTAAATAAAACTAATCTTGTCCGGCCAGGATTTTCTCCCAATCCATGCCACCTATGCTGGAGCCTACGGAGCCAGAGTCGCTAGACAAAAGATCGATCACTACCAGTCCATCCTCATCGTCGACCCCCACCGGCCGGTCTGGCATCATCGGCGATATTCTTGTAGAGCTCGCGGACCCGGAGCTCCTCAGCGACGAGCTAGGAATCATTTGCTTGGAGGTCGGCCATGTATGCCTGGTCTGCGCGTGCGGCCTAGATCTGTCCGAAGGCCTCCTGATGCTCCTGCGCCCCGTGGAGGGAGACTACTCGGGGATCAACGACGACGAATTCTGAGAGAGCGCCACTGCTGAGAGGAGAAATTGTCTTCTTCCGGATGCTGTGGAGGCGGACCGCCGTCACGTCATAGGCATGAGCCACCTACTCTGTCGACTGTAGCGAGACGATCCAGTGCCGGTTCCCCGTGTCCCAATCGTTAATACGTGATACCCACATCCCCCAAAGGAGCACGACGTGGTACTTCTTTCTTCTTCTGCAATGGCGGCGGCCGCTCGGACATGTATCTAGAGCTTTGTATGCCAATGCATGCTCGGGGCGGCTCCGCGTCACCGTTCCGAACACAGCGCCGATCCGGCGGTGGCGACCCCTAACAGGGATCCGGCTATTTGGGGCGACCGGGGGCGGCGGCGGTCGATTGGAAGAGGGATGGAGGGAGTCGGGGTCTGTGGGGCGGGCGGCGGTGCCGACCGGGGGGTGGCTTTGTGCGGCGCTGATGTGGTTGTGGTGCAAGCGTGAGGAAGGGAAGCATGGAAGGATTGGGCAACATTATCCTGAGACTTGGTTGCGCCACTCAAATATAAGCCTCACCCGGCACGCTGCTTAAAAATTTTCAGCAGTGTTAAACTGAATAAGGGTTCGGCTAGGTGTGGTGTAACTCCGAAAAATTCACGGACTTGTACGGTTTTCAGGGGTTATTAGAGACGCTCTAACTATAGTTCAGTAGCTACTTCAGTCACGCAAACCTATATACGAAAGGCCGTATTTGGGATGTAATTGCTACGGATTACAGCTTAAGGTTTTGCCGACCAATAAACCTTGAATACAACTTGTGCATAGTAACGAATAAAGCAATCATCCATAGCAAAGCTCTAAACGCACACCACAAACACTGGGAGATCCTGCACGCAATCCTATCCTAAGCCAAGCCACCCCTCTTCATACTTTTTAAAAAAAAATTCTTCCTATCTATTAGTAACATATAATAGTGGTACACACATACAAAATATATAACCAGGTGGATGTACCACCTAGCGACAACAAGAACTGTAAGAGCCGAAGGCGTGCTGTCATCATCGCCCCTCCCTCATCGGGGCAAGGTAAACCTTGTTGTACTTGACAGTCAGGATGTCGTCATGCTAAGACCCCAAACAACAAGCATACGGGAGCAACAACCATCATCGATGAAGAAAAACGAGGATCATAAAAATTATACAAACGTACCAACAATCATGAGCGTCAGATAAATCCGGACGGATCTGCTGCAGACCAACACCTTCCAAATCCAAACAGATCCTTCAAAGACGAAAGATGACTAGACCCAAACAGACCTACAGGAGACACACCTCCACGAGCCCTCTGTTGGCGCTAGATGCACCACCAAATGGAGATAAGGTAGGGAGAACATTATTATGACGGTAGGATGTCATTGCCCCGACCCACCACTACTTCCATGGCTGAACACCGATGATTCTATAACCCTAACTGCGGGGAAGAATCCGAAACTACTACCCTGGCGCAACCGGCCACTGCCTGAGTGTGCCACCACTGGAGCCTAGGAGGAGGGCTCCCCCCCGCCTCGCCAAGCCGCGAGACGCCGAGAAGGATCCCTTGCACTCGTCACCGTCTCTGATCCGAACCAATCCTAGCAGATCGCCGTCCAGATCCGCCTTGGACAGGGACTGCACCACGCCATGCCGCCGCGCGAAGCCCTAGTCTTCACACACCGCCACCGTCCAGGGCCGCCGCCCCGGGATCCAACAGACAGAACCTCGCCGCTGCCCCGGCCATGTTCCGCCGCCGTCGACCGCTCACGCTGCCCACAGCACCTCCCCGCGATGACCAACGCCCACCCAGCAGCCGTCCCCACCAGATCTCCACACCCGCACTCTCCGCCGCCTCCTCCCATCACCACCGCCGCCACTGCGCCTTCGGCGACTCAGATCGGCCGCGCCACCCGCGACGGCTCAGATCGGGAGGAGGCCCCTGGGCCCCGGGTGACCCGCCTCACCCAAAGGAACGTGGGAGGGAAGGGGCTCCGCCGCCGCCGTCAGCCGCCCGGGCTTTGCCCGCGACCTCCTCCAACGGCGGTGGAGGGGAGGGGAGGGAGGGGTTTGGAGCCTGGCGGCGGTGGGGGTAGGGTTCCGCCCGAGCCGCCCTAGCGGGGGCGGCGCGGGGGACGGGGGACCTGACACCATCGTAACAAAGAAACATAAGTTTTGATTTTTTTTCTTTTTGAATGCAGCCTCCATGGGGCTCGAGCTCCATTAGCAACCTCCGCTTTAGCGCCCTATAGTGCAATTTAGCGCACTATTGAGGCTCTGCTAATTACGATATCCCGTTATTGAATAGTCTGGTACTTTGAAGTAGAAAGCCGTGTTTAATTCTAACAGTCATCTTGACGATTCACTCCCGAAGCATACATATGCTGACTCGTGACGTGACAAAACGTATACCGACTGAGTGAGAAGATCTCGTCTTGGAGACTAAACATGGACAAAAGATTGTGGTGGTAAATTGATGTTTGATGAGAGCAAGCTAGAGACAACGAAACGCTAGTAGATATCATGGTTTCAATTGCTCTTTCCACTATTGTGTACTTTTCTGTGCATTACTGGTTCACTGCATCAGAGGACAGTAGAAACAGCAGCGCAGAATGGTCTCCCGCCTAGGCTAGGCTACCTGTGACTGAGACGGTCTACGTTTACGTATAGGATCACTCTTGTCGTTAGCGTCTGTCGTAGCCTCATGTAAAAGCAAAAGGTTAATTTGATTTCTAAAAAGAAAGTGTACTTTTAGCACCCTTAACTTTGAAACTGACAACTTGCAGCCCCAACTCTTGAAACCAGACAAGTTCGGTCCCTCACACACTCTTGAAACCGGACAAGTTTAGATCAATCCTCTATCTAATTATTAGGCTTTTCGGTTTTGAGAGGTAATCTTACCACATAAGAGCATCTCTAGCCGATCCCTTATAATTTAGACCCCTCAAACAATCTCTCAAACCTTAAGTTCTTATATTTTGAAGAGTTAACTAAAATAGTTCCTAGCCGAACTCTTAATTTAATACCCTAAAATATTTTTCACACAAATTTATTTCAAACATAGTTTGAAACTACTCGATTGAAAAAAATAAATTAAACGATGGTGCAGCAAATTCAATACATTGCATACACTACCACATGACGCACTATGCCGTCGGCATATCCCAGATTCCCGTCGGAACAAAGTGTCATTCTCTTAATAATAAAGTGCCATGTGAGTAATTATTAAAACTATACACTTTTAAGTCTTAATATATATAAGTGCCATGTAGAATGTACAAGAAACAATTCCAAAAAAATGCCATGAATAAGTGTAAAATTTCCAAAAACTTGCCATGGGGCATCACAAAAGGACATAGAAAATGCCATGCTACAATATAATAAACAACAAGATAATTTTAGAAAAAATTCCATGTAAAAATAGGGATTCTAATTCTTTCAATAATGCATTTTTTCTAATTTTTTTATTAAGAAAAATTTTAAATAAAAAATATAGCTTAAAAAGCAATGTTCAAAATATCGTCCGTTCAGTGATCTATTGGGCGATTTTTCGCTGGTGTGGCCGCTAAGAATATACCGCTTATCGGTAGATGGTCGCTAAGATGTTACCACCCTGGCAATCGATTCGGAAATCATACAGCGATTATCAAGCAGGCTCTATGGTCAAAAACCCCAAATGGGCCTCCCCTTCAATAACCTCCCGCACATCACACTTCATCCCGTTTGATAGGACATGATCAAAAACCCCAATATGGGGTCTCCCTCTCAATAACCCCCCGCACATCACACTTCATCCCCGTTTGATGACATGAGTTGTATGTTGCCTTATTTATTTCTCATTGACTCATTGTTGATATGTAATAGTAGTATTATGCGTTGTTGCAGTGTTGTCCTATTTAAAGGTATAGAGTACACTAATGGTTGTTTTCATTTTTACCTTATTAGTGCTTGGAACCTGGGAATTGAAAGACAAAATCTACTGATAAAATGATTATAATCGATTGATTTCCGATTAATCTCTAATCCCCAGCCGACCGAAACGCTTGCGATAAGCGATATCCTGAACATTGTTCAAAGATACAGAAACAGTTTAAGTATAGTGTATAATACCTGCTCCAGACCAAGTTGTAATAGTGGCCCGATCAAACCAAGCAGTCCAAGTTCCCAAGTGAACACCTAGCAGATCTGCTTGTTGCCATCGGTGAAGCATCTCCACAGCAATAAGGGGTGGCAGGGAGGCATGGAGAGGCCGACCAAGGCGCTTTCTCACAGGTAGAGAGGGAGACGTTGGGCACGGGCGGCGGTGGAGCAACAGGGGAGGGCAGTCGACGCAGATCCACAACTCCCTCGCGTTGGGTGACCAAAATTAACTGGAGCAAGCTTGATCAGTGCACGCACGACTGACCCATGTGCGTGAGCATCGCGTAGGATCCATCGTTGCAGTCGACGGCCCCTTGGAGGCATGGAGAGGCACCGGAGCCAAACCACGAGTTCCGCCACATCCCAAATCCCCACAGCAGCTGAAGAGGTCCCGCAGCGACACAAGAGTACCAAAGCACAAACCGAGGTGACGTCGTCGACAGATTCTCTGAACTTTTCACATCGCCTTGGCAGATTCATTTGACAGAGACGAAGGGTTGTGTGCCTTCCTCGTGAGCTTTGGTGTGGCTGTGATAGGCGCCTCCAAAGTTGTCTAGCTGTCTTTTTTAAAACAGTATAGACCAGACGCTTATATAATGCACATAAATTCACTCATATGATCGCACACACCGCATGCCCTACCCCTACAGCACCTCCAAGAGATTGAGTCGCATATCATATGAGATTGACGATGTCGCCACAGATGCCTTCGTAGTCGGCAGGAACGTCGCTCCCACTAGCAACACAATCGCCGGAAGGTTTGAAATAAATCTAGGAACATGCCAAGAAACTCTGGTGGGCGGGGGATATCACTGTCCTCTCTAACCATCCAACCATAAATTGGTTCGCGGTCGTCCTAGCGACCCGTAAGGATTGTCCACCTTCATAGTTGTTTGATTATGAAGGGCTGCCCATGTATTTACACACGCAAGGCAGTAGACACAAACCACACCAGCTTACGTGATTATTCCTAGTTTTTTTATCAAATTTTTAAATAACATGCTATCTCAGTGCTATAGCATTCGGAGGGCACATCACCGCTAACTGACATCGTGTACAATTGAACTAATTCAGGGATATATCAACGCTATAACGTTTGGAGGGGTATCATGCTAATTACACAATAAACAATGTAGTGGCTTTAGCACGAGTGATGGTGAGTGAGGCTTTTGGCTCTTGGGCTCCATGGAGACCAATATTTCCAAAAAAATAATAATATCAAATCAAACTTTTTAAGTTAAAATTTTTTTCTGAAAACAATAATAAATACTATAAATGTATACTAGAGGTGTGCGAATTTCATTATAAAATACGTTTTGATATGAGTTGTGCAAAAGAAAATCATGTACATATATTTAGCTAGTACACATCCATAAGTATGTGTATAGTTTTTTCAGGTCCTTGTTAAACAAAAGTTTTGATTTTTTTTAAATGCAGCTTCATGGGTTTCGAGTCCATTAGCAATATCCGTTTAGCGCGCTATAGTGCCATTTAGCGCATTACTGAGGCTCCGCTAAGTTACAATATCCCGCTATTGAATATTCTGGTACTTCGAAGTAGAGAAGCCGTGTTTAATTCTAACAATCATCTTGACAGTCACTCTCAAAGCATACAAATGTTGACTCGTGGCGTGACAAAACGTATACCGACTGAGTGAGAAGACCTCGTCTTGGAGACTAAACATGGACAACGATTGTGGTGGTAAATTGACGTTGACGAGTGCAAGCAAGAGACAACAAGAAACGCTAGTAGATTCATGGTTTCAACTAGTAGAGATCATGGTTTCAATTGCTCTTTCCTCTATAGTACCTTTTTTCTGGGCATTACTGGTTCACTGCTCAGAGGACAGTATAGGAGGCAGCGCAAATAATATCCTCCCGCCTAGGCTAGGCTACCTGTGACTGAGACGGATCTACGTTTACATATAGTCACTCTTATATCGTTACCCTCTGTAAAAAGCAAAAGGTTAATTTTATTTTCTAAAGAGAAAGAGAGAAAAGTGTATTTTTTTAGTCCTCTTAACTTTGAAACTGGATAACTTACACCCCAACCTGAAACCGGACAAGTTCAGTCCCTTGTCTTAGCTGACCCGGTTACAAGTTCCCCTCAGCGCCTCCCCCCCCCCCCCCACCCCCTCCCCCCCCCAACCCCGCCACACCCCCCACCCCCCCCCCCCCACCCCCCCCCCCCCCAACGCCCCCCGCCCCAAACAAACCCCGCCCCCCCCAACCCCAACCCCCCCCCCACAACCGTTGAAAACTGGACGGCCAAACGTCCGTGAGTATCTGGAAGAGAAGGGAAGCAAATGATAGGAAGCGAAGAGGTGGAGGGGGTGAGTCAGCTGGCGGATATTTTTCTGTTTTTTGGCAAACAAACGACAGTAGCTATGATCCCTATCTCCCTCCCCATATTGTGGTAGTTTTTTTATAAAGGGCGATCTTATTATCTCAAAATGTAGCTTCAAATGGATACAAAGCATTATGACTTATGAGTAACACCCGGCCTCTGTATAACTAGGATGCACACAACCAAAATTCAAAAGTCAGACAAAAAGACATAAAATAAAACCGACACATCGACAATAGTAGTGTCTTATAGACCGACACTATGCCTATGTCGAAAGAGGCCGTGGATCGATCCGTAGGTTATGCTGCCATCTGTGTTAGGAAAAAACCTCCGTAGCCACTTGTTTCAATCGCGTACACACTGCCTTGAACAGGGGTTGGTACTCCCCTCGTTGTAGCATAGATCACATACGAAGCGAGTGCGTACACTGAAAAATAACCTGCAGAGGAGAAATATTTTTGTCATTAAAAATAAAATCATTCCTACATAGCCAGAGTGACCAAATTAAGGCGTACACTCTCACCCTTTTTTGCGTTTTGAACCTATCTAGTATACTGTCCAACCAATGATCAAAAATATTGGCAACACTTGTGGAAGGATACAAATTTAACGCTATTTGGATAACTGACCATGTAGAACATGTAAACTTGCATTTTAAAAGGAGGTGTTTGATTGTCTTGTCATGAATACAAAAACAACACTTCTTACTCCATGGTCAATTACGCCGTGTGAGGTTGTCCTTAGTTAACACAACCCCCCTAGGAAGATATTGTGGTAGTTGTATGGACAGAAAATGAGGAATGATTTTCTTCTATGCATAGGTATCCCGTGCATGTATCCACCGCTCATCATTGTTTTGAGATACGTGTTGTGTATTTTTAGTTTGTAATAAGATTTGTTTTGTTTCATAATGTTACACAATTTACAGCAGGTCCTTTTTGTCTTGTCAAAGTGAATCATAATGTTTTATTCTGTACCATAAACAAGTGCACCCTTATTTGTTGGTACACAATGAGACATTATGGTACACTTTGCAATAAGAAAATAACCCAGCAAAACATCATGTAATGTTTTGAAACAAGACAAATTCTGTCAACACTCAAAAGATGGCTTTAGCACGAGTGATGGAGTGAGGCCTTTGGAGGGGCATCACGCTAACTGACATCGTGTACAATTCAACTAATTCAGGGATATATCAACACTATAACGTTTGGAGGGGTATCACACTAATTACAACATGTACAATGTAGTGGCTTTAGCACGAGTGATGGAGTGAGGCCTTTTGGCTCTTGGGCTCCATGGAGATCAAAATTTCCAAAAAAAAAAGAATCAAAAATCAACTGTTTAAGTTAAATTTTTTTCTGAAAACAAATAATAAGTACTTATAGATGTATACTACAGGTGTGCAAAATTTCATTATAAAATACGTTTTGATATGAGTTGTACGAAAGAAAATCATGTACATATATTTAGCTAGTACACATCCATAAGTATGTGTGTAACTTTTTCAGGTCCTTGTTAAACATTTTTTTTTAGAAAAGGAGGATGACCCCCGGCCTCTGCATCTGGGCGATGCATGCGGCCACTTTATTAATTATTCTCACAAGACCTTACAAAGTCATACAACAGTAAGACTAAAGCCACCGTCTAAGCAACAACTGTCGCTACACCTATCCAATTGACGAAGGGGCGCTGATAGCTTGGGCCTAATACCAAACAGACATCGCAGCCAAACCTAAACATCTAAGACCTGAGGTCCCAACCAGGACGCCTGCCGGGTATGGGGCACCTAGCAGTCCGGCGCACTCCTCAACCAGGACGCCTGCCGGGTATGAGGCCGCCGCAGCCACCTGCCACCAATCCATCTTCAGAGCTGTACTGTTGCATCTACCGTGCCAGGTCTCTCTGCCATCGACGCCACCACGACGCCAGACAGCGTCGTCCTCCTGCGCGAGTCCATCCTCGCACATCGAACTCCGAATCTGCACTGCGCCACGCCGTCGAGATCCGTCGCCATCATTGTGTAGGATGAAGCACCGCTCCACCAAAGATGCCGTCCGCTGGTCCCGCGAAGCCGAGTGCACCTCCAAGAATGTCGCCCCCAAGGGGGTAACGACACATGATTGCCGCCAACATCCGATCAGCTGATCTAGGGTTTCCCCCGGAGGTATTGAGTGGAGTTGGGAGCTTCACCTCGATGATGCATTCATGAAGGAAACGATGATAAGGGCATCGTCATCACCGGCTCCGGCTATCGACCGAAGACCAGGTTTTCACCCGGATCCGTCCCAAGAAATCCACCCAACAACATGTGCACCGTCTCGACCGCCTTCAAAGCCCCAGATCCAGCCGCCTAGATCCGGCGACCAACCGCAACAACAGTGCCACCGTGGGAGTCCTGGCGCACCGGCCACTGCCTGAGTGTGCCACCACTGGAGCCTAGGAGGAGGGCTCCCACCCCGCCTCGCCAAGCCGCGAGAGCCGCCGAGAAGGATCCCGTGCACTCGTCACCGTCTCTGATCCGAACCAATCCATAGCAGATCGCCGTCACAGATCCGCCTTGGACAGGGACTGCACCACGCCATGCCGCCGCGCGAAGCCCTAGCTTCACCAGCCGCCACCGTCCAGGGCCGCCGCCCCGGGATCCAGACAGAACCTCGCCGCTGCCACCGGCCATGTTCCGCCGCCGTCGACCGGTCACGCTGCCGGCCACAGCGACCTCCGCCGCGATGACCAAGCACGCCCACCGAGCAGCCGTCACCACCAGATCTTCCACGAAGCCCGCAGCTCCGCCGCCTCCTCCCATCACCACGCCGCCACTGCGCCGTCGGCGGACTCAGATCGGCCGCGCCACCGCGACGGCTCAGATCGGGGAGGAGGGCCCCTGGGCCCCGGGTGACCCGCCTCACCCAAAGGAACGTGGGAGGGAAGGGGGCCTCCGCCGCCGCCGTCAGCCGCCCGGGGCTTTGCCCAGCGACCTCCTCCAACGGCGGTGGAGGGGAGGGGAGGGAGGGGTTGGGAGCCTGGCGGCGGTGGGGGTAGGGTTCCGCCCGAGCCGCCCTAGCGGGGGGCGGCGCGGGGGACGGGGGACCTGACACCATCGTAACAAAGAAACATAAAGTTTTGATTTTTTTTCTTTTTGAATGCAGCCTCCATGGGGCTCGAGCTCCATTAGCAACCTCCGCTTTAGCGCCCTATAGTGCAATTTAGCGCACTATTGAGGCTCTGCTAATTACGATATCCCGTTATTGAATAGTCTGGTACTTTGAAGTAGAAAGCCGTGTTTAATTCTAACAGTCATCTTGACGAGTCACTCCCGAAGCATACATATGCTGACTCGTGACGTGACAAAACGTATACCGACTGAGTGAGAAGATCTCGTCTTGGAGACTAAACATGGACAAAAGATTGTGGTGGTAAATTGATGTTTGATGAGAGCAAGCTAGAGACAACGAAACGCTAGTAGATATCATGGTTTCAATTGCTCTTTCCACTATTGTGTACTTTTCTGTGCATTACTGGTTCACTGCATCAGAGGACAGTATGAAAGCAGCAGCGCAGAATGGTCTCCCGCCTAGGCTAGGCTACCTGTGACTGAGACGGATCTACGTTTACGTATAGGATCACTCTTGTCGTTAGCGTCTGTCGTAGCCTCATGTAAAAAGCAAAAGGTTAAATTGATTTTCTAAAAAGAAAAGTGTACTTTTAGCACCCTTAACTTTGAAACTGACAACTTGCAGCCCCAACTCTTGAAACCAGACAAGTTCGGTCCCTCACACACTCTTGAAACCGGACAAGTTTAGATCAATCCTCTATCTAATTATTAGGCTTTTCGGTTTTGAGAGGTAATCTTACCACATAAGAGCATCTCTAGCCGATCCCTTATAATTTAGCCCCTCAAACAATCTCTCAAACCTTAAGTTCTTATATTTTGAAGAGTTAACTAAAAATAGTTCCTAGCCGAACTCTTAATTTAATACCCTAAAATATTTTTCACACAAATTTATTTCAAACATAGTTTGAAACTACTCGATTGAAAAAATAAAATTAAACGATGGTAGCACAATTCAATACATTGCATACACTACCACAATGACGCACTATGCCGTCGGCATATCCCAGATTCCCGTCGGGAACAAAGTGTCATTCTCTTAATAATAAAAGTGCCATGTGAGTAATTATTAAAAACTATACACTTTTAAGTCTTAATATATATAAGTGCCATGTAAGATGTACAAGAAACAATTCCAAAAAAATGCCATGAATAAGTGATAAAATTTCCCAAAAACTTGCCATGGGGCATCACAAAAGGACATAGAAAATGCCATGCTACATATAATAAAAATGCACAAGATAATTTTAGAAAAAATTCCATGTAAAAATAGGGATTCTAATTCTTTCAATAATGCATTTTTTCTAATTTTTTTATTAAGAAGAAAATTTAAAATAAAAAATATAGCTTAAAAAGCAATGTTCAAAATATCGTCCGATTCAGTGATCTATTGGGCGATTTTTCGCTGGTGGGTGGCCGCTAAGAATATACCGCTTATCGGTAGATGGTCGCTAAGAATGTTACCACCTGGCAATCGATTAATCGGGAATCTAGCGATTAATCAAGCAGGCTTCTATGGTCAAAAACCCCAATATGGGGCCTCCCCTTCAATAACCTCCCGCACATCACACTTCATCCCCGTTTGATAGGACATGAGTCAAAAACCCCAATATGGGGTCTCCCCTTCAATAACCTCCCGCACATCACACTTCATCCCCGTTTGATAGGACATGAGTTGTAGTGTTGCCTTATTTTATTTCTCATTGACTCATTGTTTGATATGTAATAGGTAATTATGCGTTGATGCAGTGTTGTCCTATTTAAAGGTATAGAGTACACTAATGGTTGTTTTCATTTTTACCTTATTAGTGCTTGGAACCTGGGAATTGAAAGCAAAATCTACTGATAAAATTGATTAATCGATTGATTTCCGATTAATCTCTAATCCCCAGCCGACCGAAACGCTTGCGATAAGCGATATCCTGAACATTGTTCAAAAGATACAGAAACAGATTTAAGTATATGTGTATAATACCTGCTCCAGACCAAGTTGTAAATAGTGGCCCGATCAAACCAAGCAGTCCAAGTTCCCAAGTGAACACCTAGCAGATCTGCTTGTTGCCATCGGTGAAAGCATCTCCACGAGCAATAATGGGGTGGCAGGGAGGCATGGAGAGGCCGACCAAGGACGCTTTCTCAGGTAGAGAGGGAGACGTTGGGCACGGGCGGTGGAGCAACAGGGGAGGGCAGTCGACGCAGATCCACAACTCCTCGCGTTGGTGACCAAAATTAACTGGAGCAGCTTGATCAGTGCACGCACGACTGGACCCATGTGCGTGAGCATCGTCGTAGGATCCATCGTTGCAGTCGACGGCCCCGTTGGAGGCATGGAGAGGCACCGGAGCCAAAGCACGAGTTCCGCCACTCCCAAATCCCCACCAGCAGCTGAAGAGGTCCCGCAGCGACACAAGAGTACCAAAGCACAAACCGAGGTGACGTCGTCGACAGATTTCTCTGAACTTTTCACATCGCCGTTGGCAGATTCATTTGACAGAGACGAAGGGTTGTGTGCCTTCCTCGTGGAGCTTTGGGTGGCGGTGATAGGGCGCCTCCAAAGTTGTCCTAGCTGTCTTTTTTAACACAGTATAGACGCAGACGCTTATATAATGCACATAAATTCACTCATATGATCGCACACACGCATGCCCTACCCCTACGAGCACCTCCAAGAGATTGAGTCGGCATATCATATTGAGATTGACGATGTCGCCACAGATGCCTTCGTAGTCGGCAGGAACGTCTGCTCCCACTGAACACACATCGCCGGAAGGTTTGAAATAAATCTAGGAACATGCGAGCACAGAAACTCTGGTGGGCGGGGGATATCACTGTCCTCCTAACCATCCAACCATAAATTGGTTCGCGGTCGTCCTAGCGACCCGTAAGGATTGTCCACCTTCATAGTTGTTTGATTATGAAGGGCTGCCCATGTATTTACACACGCAAGGCAGTAGACACAAACCACACCAGCTTACGAGTGATTATTCCTAGTTTTTTTATCAAATTTTTAAATAACATGCTATCTCAGTGCTATAGCATTCGGAGGGGCATCACCGCTAACTGACATCGTGTACAATTGAACTAATTCAGGGATATATCAACGCTATAACGTTTGGAGGGGTATCATGCTAATTACAACATACAATGTAGTGGCTTTAGCACGAGTGATGGAGTGAGGCCTTTTGGCTCTTGGGCTCCATGGAGACCAATATTTCCAAAAAAATAATAATAATCAAAAATCAACTTTTTAAGTTAAAATTTTTTCTGAAAACAAATAATAAATACTTATAAATGTATACTAGAGGTGTGCGAAATTTCATTATAAAATACGTTTTGATATGAGTTGTGCAAAAGAAAATCATGTACATATATTTAGCTAGTACACATCCATAAGTATGTGTATAGTTTTTTCAGGTCCTTGTTAAACATAAAGTTTTGATTTTTTTTAAATGCAGGCTTCATGGGGTTCGAGCTCCATTAGCAATATCCGCTTTAGCGCGCTATAGTGCCATTTAGCGCATTACTGAGGCTCCGCTAAGTTACAATATCCCGCTATTGAATAGTCTGGTACTTCGAAGTAGAGAAAGCCGTGTTTAATTCTAACAATCATCTTGACGAGTCACTCTCAAAGCATACAAATGTTGACTCGTGGCGTGACAAAACGTATACCGACTGAGTGAGAAGACCTCGTCTTGGAGACTAAACATGGACAAACGATTGTGGTGGTAAATTGACGTTGACGAGTGCAAGCTAGAGACAACGAAACGCTAGTAGATATCATGGTTTCAACTAGTAGAGATCATGGTTTCAATTGCTCTTTCCTCTATAGTATCCTTTTTTCTGGGCATTACTGGTTCACTGCATCAGAGGACAGTATGAAGGCAGCAGCGCAGAATAGTCTCCCGCCTAGGCTAGGCTACCTGTGACTGAGACGGATCTACGTTTACATATAGGATCACTCTTATCGTTACCCTCTGTAAAAAGCAAAAGGTTAATTTTATTTTCTAAAGAGAAAAGAGAGAAAAGTGTATTTTTTTAGTCCTCTTAACTTTGAAACTGGATAACTTACAGCCCCAACTCTTGAAACCGGACAAGTTCAGTCCCTTGTCTTAGCTGACCCGGTTACAAGTTCCCCTCAGCGCCTCCCCCCCCCCCCCCCCCCCCCCCCCCCCCCCCCCCCCCCACCGTTGAAACTGGACAAGTTTAGATCAATCCTGTATCTAATTAAGCTTTTTGGTTTTGAGAGGTAATCTCACCACATAAGAGCATCTCTAGCCGATCCCTTATAATTTAGCCCCTCAAACGACCTCTCAAACCTTAATCCTTATATTTTGAAGGGTTAACTAAAAATAGTTCCTAGCCGACCTCTTCATTTAATCCCCTAAAACATTTTTCACACAAATTTATTTCAAACATAGATTGAAACTACTTGATTAAAACAAAAAGTTAAACGATGGTAGCACAATTCAATATATTGCATAACATCAACTTAAACTACTTGATTTGAACTTAAACTAAATAAAACTAATCTTGTCCGGCCAGGATTTTCTCCCAATCCATGCCACCTATGCTGGAGCCTACGGAGCCAGAGTCGCTAGACAAAAGATCGATCACTACCAGTCCATCCTCATCGTCGACCCCCACCGGCCGGTCTGGCATCATCGGCGATATTCTTGTAGAGCTCGCGGACCCGGAGCTCCTCAGCGACGAGCTAGGAATCATTTGCTTGGAGGTCGCCCATGTATGCCTCGTCTGCGCGCGCGGCCTAGATCTGTCCGAAGGCCTCCTGATGCTCCTGCGCCCCGCGGAGGGAGACTACTCGGGGATCAACGACGACGAATTCTGAGAGAGCGCCACTGCTGAGAGGAGAATTTGTCTTCTTCCGGCTGCTGTGGAGGCGGACCGCCGTCACGTCATAGGCATGAGCCACCTACTCTGTCGACTGTAGCGAGACGATCCAGTGCCGGTTCCCCGTGTCCCAATCGTTAATACGTGATACCCACATCCCCCACAGGAGCACGACGTGGTACTTCTTTCTTCTTCTGCAATGGCGGCGGCCGGTCGGACATGTATCTAGAGCTTTGTAGGCCGATGCATGTTCGGGGCGGCTCCACGTCACCGTTCCGAACACAGCGCCGATCCGGCGGTGGCGATCCCTAACAGGGATCCGGCCATTTGCGGCGACTGGGGGCGGCGGCGGTCGATTGGAAGAGGGATGGAGGGAGTCGGGGTCTGTGGGGCGGGCGGCGGTGCCGACCGGGGGAGGGGGGGGGGGGGTATGGGGTGGCTTTGGGCGGCGTTGGCGTGGTTGTGGTGCGAGCGTGAGGAAGGTAAGCATGGAAGGATTGGGCAACATTATCCTGAGACTTGGTTGCGCCACTCAAATATAAGCCTCACCCGGCACGCTGCTTAAAAATTTTCAGCAGTGTTAAACTGAATAAGGGTTCGGCTAGGTGTGGTGTAACTCCGAAAAATTTACGGACTTGTACGGTTTTCAGGGGTTATTAGAGACGCTCTAACTATAGTTCAGTAGCTACTTCAGTCACGCAAACCTATATACGAACGGCCGTATTTGGGATGTAATTGCTACGGATTACAGCTTAAGGTTTTGCCGACCAATAAACCTTGAATACAACTTGTGCATTCGTTACTTTTAGTAACGAATAAAGCAATATCCATAGCAAAGCTCTAAACGCACACCACAAACACTGGGAGATCCTGCAAGCAATCCTATCCTAAGCCAAGCCACCCCTCTTCATACTTTAAAAAAAAAAAAAATCTTCCTATCTATTAGTAACATATAATAGTGGTACACACATAAAAAATATATAACCAGGTGGATGGACCACCTAGCGACAACAAGAACTGTAAGAGCCGAAGGTGTGCTGTCATCATCGCCCCTCCCTCATCGGGGCTAGGTAAACCTTGTTGTACTTGACAGTCAGGATGTCGTCATGCTAAGACCCCAAACAGCAAGCATACGGGAGCAGCAACCGTCATCGATGAAGAAAAACGTGGATCGTAAAAATTATACAAACGTACCAACAATCATGAGCATCAGATAAATCCGGACGGATCTGCTGCAGACCAACACCTTCCAAATCCAAACAGATCCTTCAAAGACCAAAGACGACTAGACCCAAACAGGCCCACAGGAGACACACCTCCACGAGCCCTCCGCCGGCGCTAGATGCACCACCAAATGGAGATAAGGTAGGGAGAACATTATTATGACGCTAGGATGTCATTGCCCCGACCCACCACTACTTCCATGGCTGAACACCGATGACTCTATAACCCTAACTACGGGGAAGAATCCGAAACTACTACTACCACCATGTATGTAGCAGCCGACCCCCCCCCCCCCCCCCCCCCCCCCAGTGCCAAACGTCCGTGAGTATCTGGAAGAGAAGGGAAGCAAACAATAGGAAGCGAAGAGGTGGAGGGGGCGAGTCAGCTGGCGGATAGTTTTTCTGTTTTTTGGCAAACAAACGGCAGTAGCTATGATCCCTATCTCCCTCCCCATATTGTGGTAGTTTTTAGTTTATAAATGGTGATTTTATTATCTCAAAATGTAGCTTCAAACGGATACAAAGCATTATGACTTATGAGTAACACCCGGCCTCTGTATAATTAGGATGCACCCAACCAAAATTCAAAAGTCGGACAAAAAGACATAAAATAAAACCGACACATCGACAATAGTAGTGTCTTATAGACCGACACTATGCCTATGTCGAAAGAGGCCGTGGATCGATCCGTAGGTTATGCTGCCATCCGTGTTGGGAAAAAACCTCCGTAGCCACTTGTTTCAATCGCGTACACACTGCCTTGAACAGGGGTTGGTACTCCCCTCGTTGTAGCATAGATCACATACGAAGCGAGCGCGTACACCGGAAAATAACCTGCAGAGGAGAAATATTTTTGTCATTAAAAATCAAATCATTCCTACATTGCCAGAGCGACCAACTTAAGGCGTACACTCTCACCCTTTTTTGCGTTTTGAACCTATCTAGTATACCGTCCAACCAATGATCAAAAATATTGGCAACGCTTGTGGAAGGATACAAATTTGACGCTATTTGGATGACTGACCATGTAGAACATGCAAACTTGCGTTTTAAAAGGAGGTGTTTGATTGTCTTGTCATCAATACAAAAACAACACTTCTTACTCCATGGCCAATTACACCGTGTGAGGTTGTCCTTGGTTAACACATCCCCCCTACGAAGATATTGTGGTAGTTGTATGGACAGAAAATGAGAAATGATTTTCTTCCATGCATAGGTATCCCGTGCATGTATCCACCGCTCACCATTGTTTTGAGATTCGTGTTGTGTATTTTTAGTTTGTAATAAGATTTGTTTTGTTTCATAATGTTTCACAATTTACAGCAGGTCCTTTTTGCCTTGTCAAAGTGAATCATAATGTTTTATTATGTACCATAAACAAGTGCACCCTTATTTGTTGGTACACAATGAGACATTATGATACACTTTGCAATAAGAAAATAACCCAGCAAAACATCATGTAATGTTTTGAAACAAGACAAATTCTGTCAACACTCAAAAGATGGCTTGGGACAACAATGGTCCTATGGAGTCTATCAAATTAAACACCGTGTTTCAGTTGTCTTGCTCACATGCATGCATATTATGATTATTACGTGACTTAGCATTGTGGAGGTCTTTCCGTGCCGTGGATGCTCAAAACTTCGAGAGATGTACGTGGTGTCTGGTGTGGTGGTTCGACGTCTACTTCTCCCGCGTGATTGAATTCCACGATCGGTGGGAGGAGAAGGCTGTTATGGCCTATTCATCGGTAGCTAAGAGGAGAAGGACAACCTGCTGCACGATTGAGCCAGTGACAACGTTAACATACGTATGCTAATTGAATACGAAGAGCTCATCCATCTGGAAGACTAAACCTGATTTGGACACAGCACAAATATTGCTCCAAGTTCAGTGCACCGCAGATATGCATGTATTGTATACACATGCTTTTTTCGCCTTCTACCCAGGGTTTTGGTTACCGCTCCAAATTTCGAGATTTACCACGGTTACCGCATATTTCGGTCCCCCTCGGTAAATGCGCATTTCAACCAAAAAAATTGAATTTTTTGAATTTTTGAATTCAAACGCTCAATGTATAGTAAAGTATGGCAGCACTTGACAGCCCTTGTGTAGACAACGTTCCACCGAGCTAGTAGCTCTTTTATGATAAATATAAGTTCAAGTGCTATCTATATCTATTTTAAAAGAATTTAAATTCAAAATTTAATTATAAATTTCGTTTGAAATTTGCTCGAAATTTCGTGATAACCGTGGTAACCACGTTTACCGGTCCCCCTCGGTAAAAATACACCATTTGGTAACCAAAACCTTGCTTCTACCTGGCCTAGCTACTTGTATAAAGCAACACAGCTTGTGATGCAAAACCTGATAGAGCAACTGAGCTCAGCATGGCAGACCTCGTGCAGAAGCTCATGCTAGAGACCACACCTCTGCGGGCATGCTTTCTCCTCCTGCTCCCCCTCCTTCTCTTGTCTCTGCATCAATAGTTTTAAATAGCCAGCTATAGCTTTGCTATAGTCCGCTATAGCCTTTTCAGCAGGGTGCCGCTAAATGTTTGCCTTCACAAATAGCCCGCTATAGCTGATTTGGAGGCCCGCCACTATTTTCCATAGCCCGCTATTTAAAACATTGATGGTTCATCAGAAAGACAGGATCGATAGGGCAGCGCCTCCCGCCTTCGCCGCCAGCGCTGCCTATCATCGGGCACCTGCACCTCGTCGGCTCCCTCCCACACGTCTCCCTCCGTGGCCTCGCCAGGAAGCACGGCCTGGACGTGATGCTCCTCCAGCTGGGCGCCGTGCCCGCCCCCGTCGTGTCCTCTCTGCGCGCTGCAGAGGCGGTGCTGCGCACGCACGACCACATCCTGGCGTCGCGGCCCCTCTCCATTGTCTCCGACATCATAATGTACGGCTCGTCCAACATCGCCTTCTCGCCATACGGTGAGTACTGGAGGCAGGCGAGGAAGCTCGTCACCACCCACATGCTGAGTGTTAAGAAGGTGCAGTCTTTCCGCAGCGCCGCCGCAGAGGAGGTACGGATTTCTAATTATCTTGCAATTTTCGCCGCTCTGACAGACTTTTCTTTCATGATGTTGCAATCATTCTTATCACACTCATTTGGACTTGTCTACTAGTACCTTTGTACCAAAATATAAGACGTTTGAACTGCAAAAACATCTTATATTTTGGTACCGAGGGAGTACATCCGACAAGAAATAAAGCAAAACAATGAGTTCCATGTCTCTCACAAAAAGGAAAAAAAAAGACTTCCATGTTCCATGTCTTTTGCAAGAGAAGAAAAAAGACTTCCATGTTGTCCTCTGCTAGCTAATTAACAGTTACATATCTAACTGTTAGCTTCTCATACTTTAATTAAGATGCATGCTATCATCTCATAGGTCAGCATGGCGATGGCCAAGATTAATGAGGCAGCCACAGCCGGTGGTGCAGTCGACATGAGCGAGCTGCTCAACTCATCCTCGAATGACATGGCGTGCCGTATCGTGTCGGGCAACTTCTTCCTGAAAGATGGACGGAGCAAGTTGTTCCGGGAACTCATCAACAACACCTCGCGGCTTGTAGGCGGGTTCAACTTGGAGGAGTACTTCCCAGCATTGGGTAGGGTAAGAGTGCTTAAGAGGGCGGTTTGTGCCAAGGCCAAAAGAGCGAGGAACAGATGGGCCGATCTGCTGGACAAGGTGATCGACGATCGTGTGAGCAAGCGCAAATCAGCGTCTGATCACAAGGAAGGCGACTTTGTAGATATTCTGCTGTCTGTTCAGCAGGAGTATGATCTCACAAGAGAGCACATGAAAGCTCTCCTCACGGTAACTATAGATAATAAATTTCAAATTATATACCTTGATTTGTATATGTCTCTTGGTATCACCTAACTAATAATTGTTATCCACAGGATTTATTTTTCGGTGCAACAGACACATCAGCTAACGTCCTCGAATTCACCTTGGCTGAGCTCATGAGGAGGCCACAATTCACGGGGAAGCTACAAGACGAAGTTAGGAGTATCATACCCCGGGGACAAGAAATTGTGAGTGAAGCTGACATGAACAACATGGTGTACCTAAGAGCAGTAATAAAAGAGTCTCTCAGGCTGTATCCTGTTGCGCCTCTCCTTGCTCCGCACCTGGCCATGGCTGACTGTACCATCCATGGATACATGGTTCCTGCTGGGACGCGTGTCGTCGTCAATGCATGGGCCGTTGGGAGGGATTCGAGCTCCTGGGAGGATGCGGAAGAGTTCATACCTGAAAGATTTACAGATGAAGGCAACACTACGAATGTTAACTTCAAGGGGAATGATTTCCAGTTCTTGCCGTTTGGGGCAGGACGAAGGATATGCCCTGGTATAAACCTCGGAATCGCAAATGTCGAGCTTATGTTAGCAAACCTCGTGAACCATTTTGATTGGGAACTTCCGGTTGGGGTTGAGAGAAAAGATATCGATATGACAGAGGTGTTCGGGCTGACCATTCGTAGGAAGGAGAAACTATCGTTGATTCCAAAATCACGCATGTAGTCGCAAAAATCAAACTAAGCTAAATACTTTGTGTTATCAGTATAATGCTTTTCTTGGGAAGAAGACGTTACCAGGAATACTGGTACCAATAAATAATGGCCAATTCTTCCTTGTTGTAGCTACAAATATTGCTGTTTAGAAAGCTGACAATGGTCAATGCACAAGTTTGACTACATTTAACGTTACATACACATATGAAATAAAAGACAAAAATTGTAATGTTAAAGTACCTTTTAAGTAAACTAGCATGGTTGCCACAAATGCACGTCGAACATGCTAGTAGTCTATTACTTTTTGAAAGTGCGTTATATCAACTAGGGGGGGTTTGAATAGGAGATTTTTATGAATTAGTCACTGAGGAAATATTACTTGAGGAATTTTCTAAGCGACGAACTACTAGCAGCGGAATAAGTACTCAGATGCATGCATAACAACACAGTAGCATAGTCATCATGATGAAAAGAAACATACACAGAGCAAAGGTAGCGTGAAAACAGGATAAGCAGGCAGAAGACAAAGTGACTGAAGAAATAGGATTGAGGAAATTGAGAAAGTCTTCAGTCTTCAAACAGTAACGATCAATTTCATCAACACATGAATGAGTAAATGAAAGGGTTGAGGAAATAGAACCAGTAGCTCGGTGAGGACAATGATTTGGTAGACCAGTTCCAACTGCTGTGACAGTTATATGTCTGGTTGGAGCAGCTTGGTATTTAAACCAAAGAAAACACAGTCCCAGGACACACAGTCCTTACTGTATTCTCCTTGAGCTAAGGTCACACAGACCTCGTCCAATCACTCGTGGTAAGTCTTCAGGTGACTTCCAAACCTTCACAGACTAGGTCACCCGGCGATCCATAATTCCTCTTGGATGCTCTAGACCTTGACGCCTAACCGTCTGGAAGATGCACAGTCTTCAAAGGTAACAAGCGTCGGTTCCACACATGAACAATCTCTTCAGTGATGCTCAATCACTTTGGGTTTTAGGTGTTGGGTTTGGGTTTTTCCTCACTGATGATTTTCTCTTAAAGTTGTTGGAGGATGGGATGCTCTAAATGACAAGTGTCAGTTTCTCTCGGAGCAGCCAACCAGCTAGTGGTTGTAGGGGGCAGCTATTTATAGCCGGGGAACAGTCCGACATGATAAGACATAAATGCCCTTCAATGATATGACCGTTAGGTGGATAAGATATTTGGGACAGCTAGCGCGTAGCACAGCAACGGTCGAAAATTTGAGCTCTCAAATTCCTCAGGGCTATCATGTTCTTCACTTGTAGGCAATCCGCACTGGTGAATTCCTAACTGCTCAGTTAGAACAAATTCCTCAGAGAGCAGAAGATCTTCGCCTCTCTCACTGAAGAAATTGACTGAACTGTATGAGATTTTCAAAGGCTTCACTCGAAGGATTGGGTATGTGTAGGCTTTGAGATGAGCATCACTTGGAAACTTTTCCTTAGTATTATCTCAACCCCCTTTAACAGTACGGTGTTTCCTATGACTCAAGAAAGAGAAAATGAAACTACGAAAACAAAAGTCTTCACGCTTCATAATCCTCGCATCAATATCAATGTCTTCAAGGTCACACCATTTTCCTCATTATCAAAGTCTTCAAGAAAACCAAAATCTTCAGACGAAGACATTCATTTTTAGGGGTCGACTTTCATCGTAAATATCAAACTCCTCAGAGACTTATATAACCTGTGTACACTCACAAACACATTAGTCCCTTAACCTATAAGTCTTCAATACACCAAAATCACTAAGGGGCACTAGATGCACTTACAATCTCCCCATTTTTGGTGATTGATGACAAATAGGTTAAGTTTTCAACGGGGATAAACATATGAAGTGTAAATACTGATATTGAGGAATTTGATTGTAAGATATAGAAGAACTCCCCCTGAAGATGTGCATATTTGAGGAGTTTGCATTGGATTGCAAATGCACATTGTAGAGTAATATCATGAAGATCTCCCCCTATATCTTATAATTCATACAAGCATTTAACATATAATATGAAGAATTTGAAATGCATGATGAAAAATGGTGTCTGACGAAATTCAGCATGCGTGCATTAAGGTACTTGAGGAAATACGCATGCAGAAACAGTTCAAAAGTATTAGACCACCATCGGACTTAAGTTTACAACTCGACCAACAAACACTTCAGAAGAGCGAGAGTTGCAACTTAACAAAAACAGCCCATATATAAGATCCGCTTAAAGACTAACTCAAATTTCCCTCCCTTTGTCATCGAATGACCAAAAGGGACAAAAAATGAGGACTAACGCCCCTGAAGAATATCATCATGATGTCGATGGAGGAGCGCCAGCGTTGTCGGGGTTGTCCGTTGAAGTAGGGCCTGCCGCAGTGTCGTCGAGAACCTCAGCTTCATCCGTCTCATGTGATGAAGAAAATGAACAGGTTACCAGCTGAGGAACTTTGACCTTCTTGAATTTCTTCAAAGGAGGATGAGCCCAGTCAAAATTCTGCTGAAAGTCCATCTGCTTGAGATCTTCAGCACTGTAAAGATGAGAAAGAATAGCCCAAGTGCGATCGAAGATTTCATGAGCGTAATAGTGATTCTTCTTCACAGTGTTCTGAGTGTCAGTCATGTTCTGAAGAATTTAGCCAAATTGACACTTGACCCACTTGTGATTGCGATCGACCTTCTGATGAAGACTTAGAAGAAGCTCACGATCAGTCATCACTCGTGGAGCAGTGGCTTGAGGATTTTGCTTTAAGGCTTTTGCGGAAGAGTCTTGAGTTGCAGAGTCATCATTGGTGGAATATGATGCAGCTTTGCGAAACTGACCATCCAATGAACGAGTGCCTTCATCAATAACAGCAGCTTTGCCTTTTTCATCAACTGAAGAAATAGTCCTTTTGAGGACTTCAATAGGAGGCAAAAAGCTAAGGTGATTCTGAAAATCTGCCTTGTAGTGAATTGAAGACCTGGTTCTGATGAATTTCATTATCCAGGGAGCATAAGGCTTCAATTCAAACGGCGACAGAGCAACATTCGCCAAAGTCCTCACGAAGAAATCATGATAGTTAATGGGAATCCCATGTATGATGTTGAATAATAGATTCTTCATGATGCCAACAACTTCTTCTTCCTCTGAGTTGTGGCCTTTGATTGGACTGAGGGTTTTGGTGAGGATACGATAGATGGTTCTTGGCACATAGAGCAAATCCTTCACTAGGAAGGTGGTTCTTGGAGCTTGGCCTGGCCGCAAAGGCTTCATCAGCACTTGCATGAGATGATTTGGAAGTTCAGATTCTTCATAGATAAGCCTTGCGCCTTCAGCAGGAGGACTGACTGGAACGACATGAAGAAATTCAGAGGCCGGAGCTTTGTAGTGAGTGTTCTCAGTCATCCAATCAAGCACCCATGAGTTGACATCAGCCACATTTCCAGTGAGGTGCAGAGTAGCATAGAATTGAAGAATTAGTTCTTCATTCCAATCGCAGATATCAGCACAGAAATTCAGGAGCCCAGCTTCATGAAGAACATTCAAGACAGGTTGGAAGCAAGGAATGGACTCCATGTCCACATGAGGAATTTGACGGTGCTGAAATACCTTGTCCTTGTCAAACAGAAGTGATGAATAGAAATTCATCTGGCCTGCAGTCTAGAATCGCTTGTGTCGAAGTCTTGCTGAGTCATATGGATTGAAATCAGTGAAGAAATGATGCTCAGCGAAGAAATCGTCAGCCTTCAATTTTGGCCTCTTTGCATGAGGATTGTGTTGCTTGGGCTGAATATTTGCAGTTGATGATCTCACAACCTCTTGTGTCATAATCTTGGAGCTGCTAACCGAGGAATTGAATCTTCATTTTCTTCAGCAGCAGTCTGAGTCTCCATTTCTTCAGCTGTCGCAGCTGGAATTTCTCCAGGTATGGAAAGAAGAGAAGTTTGACGTCCTTCAGAGCCTGTTTGAATTTCTTCAGTTTGCACAGGGGACTGAGGAATTTGATGCAGAGGTGTGGTCAATGGTGAGTTGGGGTGAGGATTTTCCCAATAATCATCATTCAGCATAGGAGTTGTTGAACCAATATCCACATCCTCTTCAATTTTTTCAATGCCTGCCTCTTCAGCAGTGAACTGAGGCATAGGCGATGATACCAATGGGGTGGAAGGGATATCTTCCACTTCAATTTCTTCATCCAACTGCTATGAAGAAGCAACATAAGGATTTTCTTCATCAGTGTCATCTGGAATGACATATTCTTCACCAAACGGAATGAGCTCCTTTGATGGCACTATCGAGATTGGAACAACATCAATTGGATCAGTGAAAGAGCTCTTCAAAGTCCTCACTTTCTTTGGAGCTGAGGACTCTGTAGAGGTTGATGCTTTACTCTTCCTTGCGGCTTCCTTTTCCGCAGCTTTTGTTTTCTTCACTTCTGATGCAGAAGGAAGAGTGAGTTTCTTCACCATTGAAGATTTCGCAGTAGGAGCAGATGAAGTCGGTGCAGTTTCTTCAGGCACGACTGATGCAGTCGCCCTGATATTTTCAGTCTCTTCAGCAGTCTGATTTTCATCAGCTGCACTTTCATTTTCTTCAGTCTGCTGAGCAGATGCTTCAGCCTGAGGAATTTGCTGTTGCGATGGTGCTGCAACGTTTAGCTTGAGGTTCTTGGAGAGTTTGACGAATCTGACTTTGGCCCCGAGCCAATCTGCATGATATGTGTCAAATTCATCACTGAGATTTTTGATTTCCTTTTGCATATTTACAAGTTCTTCAGGAGACATGTTCAGAACGTTGTTCTTCAAAAATCTCTCCTTCTTGTACTGGGCCTTCTTGACTTGTCTGGCCTTCTCAAATTTCCATTTTTCTTCGCCTATGAAGGCAGTCAGCATGTGACTTTGACCAGGAGTCAGGTTCAAGTCAGGCAGTGGAGTGTTGGGATCTTTGTGCCAGAGGTCAATGAAGTCGAGGATCTTCCTTGGATTGAGCATAAGCGACACATCGCTGCCTTTGGCTCTAGCGGCCCTTTCCTATCTATCCCTGATGATTTCAGCTAATTCTTCATCACTAGCATCATCATCGTCATCTGACGGAACATGAAATGCCACATGCTTCTTGTGAGGACTTGGCCTCGTTCCACGTCCAACAATGACTTTGACCACCAGCAAGGTTGGACCTGTTGAGGACTGTGGTGGAGCTGAGGAACTAGCTGATGCTCCAGAAGCAATGGAAAAGCCTGAAGTCCATTGAAACGTTGCAAGGTGCACATGTGTTGAGGACTTTGTGGCAGCAGCTAAGGATTTTGTGGCAACAGAGGGGATTGGCACTGTCCGTGAAGAAGTTGCCTGAGGAATTTGCCTTGAGGGCTTTGATGTTGAAGAACTTGGCCATGAGGGCATTGAGCTTGAAGATTTCTTCACAGCAGACTTCTTCATCATGGCCTTCTTTGACGCAGTTGTGCTAGCAGAGGCCTTAGCAGCAGCAGCATGAGAATCCTCATTGAATTTCTTCACTGCTTCTTTAGCAACTTTAGCCAGTTTGGCTTGGCGCTTGGCCCATTCCTTTGGAAATTCCTCACCACGTCTGACGCTGGTGGGATCAGCTACTTGGCCATCAGCCAAAGGAGGTCTTGGACATGGAGGGTTTACGGCGAATTTCTTCATGTACTTTGGAGTTACATAACGGTACTCCCTCCATTCCTTAGCCCATCTCCTCTCAATTCTCTGTATGCGCACTTTGCGCTGATTCTTGTTCTCTTTGCCATGAGTTGCTTCATCAGGTGTGCAATATTCATCATATATGTCTTCAGGAATCTCAAAGGCAGTGTTTGTTTCAGGCCTCTTGCCTCCTTTCTGAGGTCTTTTCCCATTTGCCATTTTCCTCACTTGAGGACTTTGAACTTTGGATGTTTCTGAGGAAGTATGCAAATTTTCTTCGAGGAACGCTGCAAATGAGTTAAGTTGATGAGAACCTAGTGATTCAGCAGCGGACATTTTGTACCTGTGAACAGAGTATAGGTGCGAAGAATTTGGAGAGGTCATATGTGTTCTCAGAATTTTTTCAAAAGAATCAAGTTTGAGGAATTTGACCATATGTGTCTTGAGGAATTTCACTAAGTGTTCTTGACTTAGGTTCCAGAGTTGTGTAGATTTGAAGATCTACACAATTGAGGAATCTTGAAGATCCACACAATTGAGGAATCTTGACTTAGATTCTCCCATGCCCTAACTTGGCGGCGGGAGACAACTACGGCAGCGGCGGAGTGAAGATTTCCGCGGCCGGCGCGAGTACGACGGCGACGAGGTCGAGGCAGTGAAGCTCTTCCTCACCGGCGACGATGGAGTGTAGCGGCGGCACTAGGTCTGAGAGCTCGAGCGAGATTGAGGTCTAGCGAAGTAAATGAGGTCTGAGGAGGGCAAGGGGTATTTATAGCCGCAGTGAAAAACTGCTCGCCCAAAGATTTTGGACGAACATGCCCCTGACCCTTACTATCCTAACGACATGTGTCACCCACGTATAGAGAGGTGGAGATCGTGGGTGATTAGTTTAATCCGTCGTGGGAAGCGGTACAGTTTGAGCGGCAACAACCAAAAATTCATATATGAAAGTTTTTAAAGTTTCGTTCGCAAATTCTTCAGCTGTCAAGGACACAGTGAAGATTTTGAACGGGTTTCAAATAGAACGCATATGAAGAATTTTTGAACAGATTGAGTTGAGTTTAGCATAGAGGGGGAACGGGTCCGATCACATTCACTTAGAGGAAAAATCAACTTGAAGAATTAGCAATAAGTGAATGCTATTGAGGACATTGAAAACTCATATATATATATATATATATATATATATATATATATATATATATATATATATATATATATATATAGTCAATGAAGAGCACCAAATGAAAAGTTTGAGGAAATTGCAAATTTTGAGGAATTTTAAAATTTGAAGAATTAGAAAAAATGAAGAAAAACTCAAATTTGAAGATTTTCAACTTTGGTTGGAGGCGTGACCCACCGTATAAGAATGATGATTTCAGACACCGCGTACAATTGTCGTAGGGCTCTGAGAATGAAATTCTTTATTAATTTCTTCACACTTAGAGGGTTAGTCTCCATTGATTGAAGAAAAATGTTACTTTGTGTGTTGCACATCTAAGTCATCAATTTCGCATAAGTGTTAGGATGTGTGTCCTTTCAAAGAACATTCGAAGATTCTAAGATATTTAGCTCACACCGTAATTTGCTAAATCTCCTCTCATCCAAGGGCTTTTTGAAGATATCCGTTAGCTGTTCTTCAGTCTTCACGTGGTCGATGGAGATGTCGCCCTTCAACACATGATCTCGAAGAAAATGATGACGAATCTGGATGTGCTTAGTCTTCGAGTGTTGAACTGGGTTATGAGCAATCTTGATGGCACTCTCGTTGTCGCAGTAGAGTGGCACATTCTTCATATTAATGTCTTAGTCCTTGAGGGTTTGCTTCATCCACAACAATTGAGCACAGCAAGAACCAGCAGCAATGTACTCAACTTCAGCAGTAGAGAGTGATACGCAGTTCTGCTTCTTCGAGGACCAACATACTAAGGATCGTTCGAGGAAATGGCATGTGCCTGATGTTGACTTGCGATCCACTCGATCACCAGCATAGTCAGAGTCAGAATATCCGATGAGATTAAAAGCCGAGCCCTTGGGATACCATAATCCGAGTGTTGGAGTGTGAGCTAGATATCGAAGAATATGTTTCACAGCCTTATGGTGTGATTCCTTCGGTGTAGCTTGAAAACAGGCACACATGCAAACACTAAGCATAATATCTGGCCTAGATGCACATAGGTACAATAAAGAGCCAATCATGGAGCGGTATACCTTTTGATCGAAGTCTATTCCATTTTCATCGGTGCATAGATGGCCATTTGTGAGCATAGGGATTTTGACGCCTTTGCAATCTTGCATGCCGAATTTCCTTAGCACATCCTTGAGGTATTTCTCTTGAGATATGAAGATGCCATTGCGTTGTTGACGAATTTGAAGACCTAAGAATAATTTCAATTCTTCCATCATAAACATTTGATATTCCTCACTCATCATATAGGCAAATTCATCACTGTAACGTTGGTTAGTACAGCCAAAGATAATGTCATCAACATATATTTGGCACACGAATAATTCATCATCATATGTTTTGGTGAAAAGAGTTGGGTCAAGTGAACCGGGTTTGAAGCCTTTCTTCATGATGAATTCCTTCAGTGTATCATACCACGCCCGAGGGGCCTGCTTGAGGCCATAGAGGGCCTTATTGAGTGTGAAGACTATGGCAAGATGCTTAGGATCTTCAAAACCTGGGGGTTGAGCAACATATACTTCTTCCTCAAGCTTACCATTGAGGAATGCACTTTTTACATCCATTTGATATAAGATGATATTATGATGGTTAGCATAAGCAAGCAATATGTGAATAGCCTCAAATCTAGCAACAGGTGCAAAAGTTTCATCGAAATCAATTCCTTCAACCTGTGTGTAGCCCTGAGCTACATGTCGAGCCTTGTTTCTCACCACTAGGCCATTTTCGTCTTGCTTGTTATGGTAGATCCATTTGGTACCGATGATATTGTGCTTGCGTGGGTCTAGTCACTTGGCAAGCTCCCACACATTATTGAGATCGAATTGATGCAATTCCTCTTGCATAGCTTGAATCCACTTAGGCTCCAGAAATGCCTCATCAACTTTGGTGGGCTCTGTGATAGAGACAAAAGCGAAGTGCCCACAAAAGTTAGACAAATGTGAAGCTTCTGAGCGTGTGAGAGGACCTGGTGCGTTGATGTCGTCGATGATTCTCTTAATTTGCACTTCATTTGCAACGCGAGGATGAGCAGGTTGATGACTTTGATTGGGCTCAGCATTTTCTTCAGAGCCATTTTCTTCAGATGCACCAGCATGATTTTCTTCACGATCTGGAATAACTTCTTCAGCAAATTCTTCAGTAGGTATGACATCCTCAGTAGCCTTGAACTTGATGGATTCCTCAGGAGACATTTCATCTAGAACCAAGGTAGGTGCTCTCTTTGCGAGCCGTTAGTTTCATCGAACCGCACATCTACAGTTTCAACAACCTTGTTGTGATAGGTGTTGAAGACTCTGTAGGTGTGCGAGTCCTTTCCGTAACCAAGCATAAAACCCTCGTGTGCTTTTGGTGCAAATTTTCAGCTGTGATGAGGATCTCTAGTCTAGCATTTAGCACCGAAGACTTTGAAATAACTCACATTGGGTTTCTTGTCAGTGAGGAGTTCATATGAGGTCTTCTTGAAGAATTTCTGAAGATATACCTTGTTGATGATGTGGCATGCAGTATCAATAGCCTCAGGCCAGAAACGACAAGGCGTCTTGTATTCATCAAGCATAGTGCGAGCCATCTCCACAAGAGTCCTATTCTTGCGCTCCACTACTCCGTTCTGCTGAGTAGTAGATGGGGCATATAACTCGTGAGTAATACCAAGTTCATCAAGATAGTCATCAAGACCAGTATTCTTGAACTCGGTCTCATTGTCACTCCTGATATGCTTGATCTTCACACCGAAATTCGTCGAGGCCCTTGAGGAAAATCGTCTGAAGACTTCCTGCACTTCAGTTTTGTACATAATGATATGCACTCATGTGTAACGAGAATAATCATCAACAATAACAAAGCCATATAGAGATGCTGCATTTGTTAGTGTGGCATAATGAGTAGGGCCAAAGAGGTCCATGTGAAGCAATTCAAAAGGACGAGTGGTAGTCATGATAGTCTTTGAGGGGTGCTTGGCTATGGTCATCTTTCCAGCCTCACAAGCCCCGCAAAGATGATCTTTGAGGAATTTGACACCCTCAATGCCAATGACATGCTTCTTCTTCACAAGCATGTGCAAGTTCCTAATGCCAGCATGACCGAGTCGACGATGCCATAGCCAGCCTTCTGAAGCTTTTGCAAGTAGACATGTGGCAGGTTGTGGTCCTGCAGAGAAATCAACAATATACAAGTCTCCTCTCCTAAAGCCTTCGAAGACTTTGGAATTTTCAGATTCCATGAGCACTAAGCAGCGATATTTGCCAAAGATGACAGCCATATCAAGATCACAAAGCATTGAGACAGACATGAGGTTGAATCCGAGGGACTCGACAAGCATGACTTTGTCCATGTGTCGATCCTTTGAGATTGCAACCCTACCTAGACCCAATACCTTACTTTTGCCTTTGTCAGCGTAGGTGATATGCTTCAGATGCGATGGAGATAGAGCAGAGTCCATCAGTAAGCTCTTGTCACCGGTCATGTGATTTGTACATCCACTGTCAAGGACCCACTCAGTAGCTTTAGGTGTTTCATCCTGCAGATGAATTAGTGCATCTTACGAACTCATATACTTTAGAGTGAAGAATATGACATCAGATTCATCAGACAGAATTTCATCAAATAATGCAACATATATAGCAGTAGGAGGACATGATAAATGAGTAATTCATTTCTTCATGATTAGCTTGCATCCTTTCAAGCATATTCAGGTCTCCAGCAAATTCTTTAGACGTTCAAGTTCGTCTGGAGACCTGACCCTGCATAAGAGATTAATTCATTTTCTTCACCACCCACATCTGGAGGGGTGGCAAAGAGTTCATCATTCTGTGAGCTCCATAAGAGAAAGGCGGCATTGAAGCCAGTGCACTTCGTTTCACAGAAGCAGGGTTAGAGTAAGCTTATGAATAAGCAGAGAAATTCTTCGAGTACATATGAGCATAATGATTTGAATAATAATGCACATATTCATGACTCTTAGAGTTTCCCTGCGAAACAGATGTGTTAGCACGATGATGTTCATATGAGGATTTGGATCCGCGTGAGGAATTTGATCCACGCGAGGAATTGGATCCATATGAAGAATTTGATCTGGGGTTCCTATTCTTCACAGGTGGTGTCATGAGGACATTCACCTGAAGACTTTCAATGCACCTTTTGGGAACCCAGATTTTCTTCATAGGCGGACCGTTCCTGCAGTTAGTTCCAACATATCTAGCAAATACTTCACCATTCTGATTTTTGAACAGTTTATAGTTGGAGTCAAATGACTCATTAGATGAATATGAAGATTCACATGTAAAGCCAGATAAAGTGGATGGATCTACGGGAGGCCCTTTTGCAGCAACCCATGTGGTTTTGGGTACTGCTCAGGTTTCTAGTAGGACCCATCAGCATTGAGTTTCCTCTCAAATGCAATACCCTCTTTCCTAGGGTTCCTGTTGAGGATCTGCTTCTTAAGCACATCACAAAGAGCCTGATGCCCTTTGAGGCTTTTGTACATGCCTGTTGCTACTTCTTGAGCTTGCGTTGGTTTTTCCCTTGAAGAGGAAAGGGTGATGCAGCAAAGTAGAGTAAGTATTTCCCTCAGCTTTTGAGAACCAAGGTATCAATCCAGTAGGAGACAACGCTCAAGTCACCGAATACCTGCACAAACAAACAACAACCTTGCACCAAACGTAATAAAGGGGTTGTCAATCCCTTAACGGTTATTTGCAACGTGAGATCTGATAGAGATGATAAACGGTAAAGTAATATTTTTGGTTTATGGAACGGAAAGTAAAGATTGCAAAGTAAAAGAAATAGGAAACGGAAATTGTAGATCGGAAACTTATATGATGGAAAATAGACCCGGGGGCCATAGGTTTCACTAGAGGCTTCTCTCAAGATAGAAATTATTACGGTGGGTAAACAAATTACTGCCGAGCAATTGATAGAAAAGCGCAAAGTTATGACGATATCTAAGGCAATGATCATGAATATAGGCATCACGTCCGTGTCAAGTAGACCGAAACGATTCTGCATCTACTACTATTACTCCACACATCGACCGACTCCTGCCTGCATCTAGAGTATTAAGTTCATAAGAACAGAGTAATGCATTAAGTGGGATGACATGATGTAGCGGGATAAACTCAAGCAATATGATGAAAACCCCATCTTTTTATCCTCGATGGCAACAATACAATACGTGCCTTGCTGCCCCTACTGTCACTGGGAAAGGACACCGCAAGATTGAACCCAAAGCTAAGCACTTCTCCCATTGCAAGAAAAACCAATCTAGTTGGCCAAACCAAATCAATAGTTCGAAGAGACTTGCAAAGATATCAAATCATGCATATAAGAATTCAGAGAAGATTCAAATAATATTCATAGATAAGTTGATCATAAATCCATAATTCATCGGATGTCGACAAACACACCGTAAAAGAGTATTACATCGAATAGATCTCCAAGAACATCGAGGAGAACTTTGTATTGAGAATCAAAGAGAGAGAAGAAGCCATCTAGCTACTAGCTATGGACCCGTAGGTTTGAAGTAAACTACTCACGCTTCATCGGAGAGGCAATGGTGTTGATGTAGAAGCCCTCCGTGATCGAATCCCCCTCTGGCAGGATGCCGAAAAAGGCCCCAAGATGGGATCTCACGGGTACAGAAGGTTGCGGCAGTGGAAAAGTGGTTTTGTTGCTCCCCTGGATGTTTTTGGGGTATAAGAGTATATATAGGCGAAAGATCTAGGTCAGAGGGTCTACGAGGGGGCCACAAGGTCGGGGGGCGCGCCCTACCCCCCTGGGCGGGCCCTCCACCCTTGTGGCCGCCTCGCGTCTCTTTCGACTTGCACTCCAAGTCTCCTGGGTGTCTTCTGGTCCAAGAAAAATCATCGCGAAAGTTTTATTCCGTTTGGTATTCCTTTTCTGCAAAACTCTAAAACAAGGAAAAAACAGAAACTGGCACTAGGCTCTAGGTTAATAGGTTAGTCCCAAAAATCATATAAAATAGCATATTAATGCATATAAAACATCCAAAACAGATAATATAATAGCATGGAACAATAAAAAATTATAGATACGTTGGAGACGTATCAAGCATCTCCAAGCTTAATTCCTGCTCGTCCTCGAGTAGGTAAATGATAAAAACAGAATTTTTGATATGGAATGCTACCTAATATATTTATCCGTGTAATTCTCTTTATTGTGGCATGAATGTTCAGATCCGTAAGATTCAAAACAAAAGTTTAATATTGACATAAAAACAATAATACTTCAAGCATACTAACAAAATAATTATGTCTTCTCAAAATAACATGGCCAAAGAAAGCTTATCCCTACAAAATCATATGGTCTGGCTATGCTCCATCTTCATCACACAAAATATTTAAATCATCCACAACCCCAATGACAAGCCAAGCAATTGTTTCATACTTTTGACATTCTCAAACTTTTTCAACTTTCACGCAATACATGAGCGTGAGCCATGGACATAGCACTATAGGTGGAATAGACGGTGGTTGTGGAGAAGACAAAAAAGAGGAGATAGTCTCACATCAACTAGGCGTATCAACGGGCTATGGAGATGCCCATTAATAGATATCAATGTGAGTGAGTAGGGATTGCCATGCAACGGATGCACTAGAGCTATAAGTTTATGAAAGCTCAAAAAGAAAACTAAGTGGGTGTGCATCCAACTTGCTTGCTCACGAAGACCTAGCGCAATTTGCGGAAGCCCATCATTGGAATATACAAGCCAAGTTCTATAATGAAGAATTCCCACTAGTATATGAAAGTGATATCATAGGAGACTCTCTATCATGAAGATCATGGTGCTACTTTGAAGCACAAGTGTGGCAAAGAGGATAGTAACATTGTCCCTTCTCTCTTTTCTCTCATTTTTTTGGGCCTTCTTCCATTTTTTTTGCCTCTTTTTTTTTAATATTTCGTCCGGAGTCTCATTACGACTTGTGGGGGAATCATAGTCTCCATCATCCTTTCCTCACATGGGACAATGCTCTAATAATGAAGACCATCACACTTTTATTTACTTACAACTCAAAATTTACAACTCGATGCTAGAACAAGATATGACTCTATATGAATGCCTCCGGCGGTTTACCGGGATGTGCAATGAATCAAGAGCGACATGTATAAAAATATGATGAACGGTGGCTTTGCCACAAATACGATGTCAACTACATGATCATGCAAAGCAATATGACAATGATGAAGCGTGTCATAATAACGGAACGGTGAAAAGTTGCATGGCAATATATATCGGAATGGCTATGGAAATGCCATAATAGGTAGGTATGGTGGCTGTTTTGAGGAAGGATATGTGTTGGGTTTATGGCACCGGTGAAAGTTGCGTGGTACAAGAGAGGCTAGCAATGGCAGAGAGGTGAGAGTGCGTATAGTCCATGGACTCAACATTAGTCATAAAGAACTCATATACTTATTGCAAAAAATCTATTAGTCATCGAAACAAAGTACTACGCGCATGCTCCTAGGGGGATAGATTGGTAGGAAAAGACCATCGCTCGTCCCCGACCGCCACTCATAAGGAAGACAATCAAAAAATAAATCATGCTCCGACTTCATCACATAACGGTTCACCATACGTGCATGCTACGGGAATCACAAACTTTAACACAAGTATTTCTCAAATTCACAACTATTCACTAGCATGACTCTAATATCACCATCTTCTTATCTCAAAACAATCATAAGGAATCAAACTTCTCATAGTATTCAATGCACTATATATGAAAGTTTTTATTATATCCCTCTTGGATGCCTATCATATTAGGACTAGTTTTATAACCAAAGCAAATTACCATGCTGTTTAGAAAGACTCTCAAAATAATATAAGTGAAGTGCGAGAGTTCATCAATTTCTATAAAATAAAATCACTGCCGTGCTCTAAAAAGATATAATTGAAGCACTAGAGCAAATTTGCCTAGCTCAAAAAATATAAGTGAAGCACATAGAGCATTCTAATAAATCACGATTCATGCGTGTCTCTCTCAAAAGGTGTGTACAGCAAGGATGATTGTGGCAAACTAAAAATCAAAGACTCAAATCATACAAGACGCTCCAAGCAAAACACATATCATGTGGTGAATAAAAATATAGCCTCAAGTAAAGTTACCGATAGACGAAGACGAAAGAGGGTAAGCCTTCCCGGGGCATCCCCAAGCTTAGGCTTTTTGACATCCTTAAATATTTCCTTGGGGTGCCTTGGGCATCCCCAAGCTTAGGCTCTTGCCAATCCTTATTCCATAGTCCATCAAATCCTTACCCAAAACTTGAAAACTTCACAACACAAAACTCAACAGAAATTCTCATAAGCTCCGTTAGTATAAGAAAATAAATCACCACTTTTGGTACTGTTGTGAACTCATTCTTTATTTATATTGGTGTAATATCTACTGTATTTCAATTTTTCCATGGTTCATACCCCCTGATATTAGCCATAGATTCATCAAAATAAGCAAACAACACATAAAAAACAGAATCTGTCAAAAATAGAGCAGTCTGCGAAGATCTGAATTGTTCTAATACTTATGTAACTTCAAAATTCTGAAAAATTAGGACAACAGAGGAAATTCGTATATAAATCTTTTGTAAAAAATTCAGAGTTATTCCACGCTCCAGTGAATTTAAACAATTCTGGGACTGGACGCAAAAGTTTCTGTTTTTCAGCAGGATCAAATCAACTATCACCGTAAGCCATCCCAAAGGTCTTACTTGGCACAAACACTAATTAAAACACAAAACCACATCTAACCAGAGGCTAGATAAAATATTTATTGCAAAACAGAACCTAAAAAGCAAAAACAAAAATAAAATTCGGTTGCCTCCCAACAAGCGCTATTGTTTAACGCCCTTAGCTAGGCATAAAACACGAATAGATCTAAGTATTATCATCTTTGGCTTGCAATCCTTTTCTCATCAAATCCTCCAAAACTCGTCTTAGCAAATCTATCCTTTTTTTTATTTCCCTCCTAGTAGATGAACTTAAATCATGAAAAGGACTTTGATTGGTAATTTTAACATTCATAAACCCATAGTCGGGATCATCACCATATATATCATCTTATAAAACACGTATCTCGTTTCTAACGGGTTCCTTCATCATCTTATTCAACCAATCCCTATTAAATCCTACATAAATTCCCCCTGTAATCCAATCAAACTCCTCATAAGTCTCAAGGTACAAAGATTGAGAGATTTCTGAATAGGGAACCCTCCTCCTAAGATTTTCATTATAAGATTGATAATCCCTAGATTCCAAACTACGCATGGTTTCTTTATCATGGAGGATATCTTAAATTGGAGGGTGTTCAACATCCTTTTTATAAAAAGCAAAAATATCCCTAGCTTCTTTTATTATAAAATCAAATTCTCGCATAAGAATGATGGTGGCAATCTTTTTAGCTATAGGATGATTAATGTTGGGAAGTTCATAAAACACCTTTTGCAAAGCAGGATGGATATGCACAAATTTTCTTTCTAATTTCTCAACGAGCATAACAATGGCATCCGCATAACAATTTGTATCAAGAAGAATAGATCTTTTACTAATAGGCATAGCTCCCGTACAATCAAAGAATTCTTGGATAACACTTTTCCCAATAATATTACCATCTCCCACACGAAAAGTTTTTGCTTTGTAATTAGGCGGAGTTTCAGCTTCATGATCCAAGGAACAAGATTCAAGTTTTTTCTCAAGATTTTCAATGGTAACTTCCCCCGATTCCACCATGGCGACAACAAACCAATCTAGCAAACGAGCAAACTGAAAACGAACGAAGAAGACGAACGGAAGAGGGGTGAAGAAAAGGCAAATCTTTTCAAAAGTTGTTTTAGAAGTGGGGGAGAGGAAAACGAGAGGCGAATGGCAAATAATGTAATGCGAGGGATGAGAGTTTATGATGGATACTTGGTATGTCTTGGCTTGACGTAGATCTCCCCGGCAACGGCGCCAGAAATTCTTCCTGCTACTTCTTGAGCTTGCGTTGGTTTTTCCCTTGAAGAGGAAAGGGTGATGCAGCAAATTAGAGTAAGTATTTCCCTCAGCTTTTGAGAACCAAGGTATCAATCCAGTAGGAGACAACGCTCAAGTCACCAAATACCTGCACAAACAAACACCAACCTTGCACCCAACGCGATAAAGGGGTTGTCAATCCCTTAACGGTTATTTGCAACGTGAGATCTGATAGAGGTGATAAACGGTAAAGTAATACTTTTGGTATTTTTGGTTTATGGAACGGAAAGTAAAGATTGCAAAGTAAAAGAAATAGGAAAAGGAAATTGTAGATCAGAAACTTATATGATGGAAAATAGACCCGGGGGCCATAGGTTTCACTAGAGGCTTCTCTCAAGATAGAAATTATTACGGTGGGTAAAAAAATTACTGCCGAGCAATTGATAGAAAAGCGCAAAGTTATGACGATATCTAAGGCAATGATCATGAATATAGGCATCACGTCCATGTCAAGTAGACCGAAACGATTCTGCATCTACTACTATTACTCCACACATCGACCGACTCCTGCCTGCATCTAGAGTATTAACTTCATAAGAACAGAGTAATGCATTAAGTAAGATGACATGATGTAGCGGGATAAACTCAAGCAATATGATGAAAACCCCATCTTTTTATCCTCGATGGCAACAATACAATACGTGACTTGCTGCCCCTACTGTCACTGGGAAAGGACACCGCAAGATTGAACCCAAAGCTAAGCACTTCTCCCATTGCAAGAAAAACCAATCTAGTTGGCCAAACCAAATCGATAGTTCGAAGAGACTTGCAAAGATATCAAATCATGCATATAAGAATTCAGAGAAGATTCAAATAATATTCATAGATAAGTTGATCATAAATCCACAATTCATCGGATCTCAGCAAACACACCGCAAAAGAGTATTACATTGAATAGATCTCCAAGAACATCGAGGAGAACTTTGTATTGAGAATCAAAGAGAAAGAAGAAGCCATCTAGCTACTAGCTATGGACCCATAGATCTGAAGTAAACTACTCACGCTTCATTGGAGAGGCAATGGTGTTGATGTAGAAGCCCTCCGTGATCGAATCCCCCTCCGGCTGGATGCCGGAAAAGGCCCCAAGATGGGATCTCACAGGTACAGAAGGTTGTGGTGGTGGAAAAGTGGTTTTGTTGCTCCCCTGGATGTTTTTGGGGTATAAGAGTATATATAGGCGAAAGATCTAGGTCAGAGGGGCTACGAGGGGCCCACAAGGTCGGGGGGCGCGCCCTCCACCCTTGTGGCCGCCTTGCGGCTCTTCCGACTTGCACTCCAAGTGTCCTGGGTGTCTTCTGGTCCAAGAAAAATCATCGCGAAAGTTTTATTCCGTTTGGTATTCCTTTTCTGCAAAACTCTAAAACAAGGAAAAAACAGAAACTGGCACTGGGCTCTAGATTAATAGGTTAGTCCTAAAAATCATATAAAATAGCATATTAATGCATATAAAACATCCAAAACAGATAATATAATAGCATGGAATAATCAAAAATTATATATACGTTGGAGACGTATCACCTGTCACATACAATTCCCTCAACCCTGCATTTTCGTCAGTGATACTTGTGGTATCCTTAGATGAGGAATTTGTGACCACAGAGATAGTTGAAGAATTTGTAGCAATAGAAGCATTTGAACTTTCAGGAGAAGTATTTGCAGATTCACTTTCAATGCATTTCAAACATGGTGGAATAAATTCTTCCTGAGCGGAACTAATCTGTTGAGCAAGCAATGAATCATTTTCCTTGGGAAGATCATCATGACTCACCCTTAGCTTCTCAAGATCTTGCTTTCTTTGAAGAAATTCATAAGAAAGCTTCTCATGATCGGTTAAGAGTGTTTCATGATGACCTTGAAGGTTATCAAACTTAGACTATAGTCGTTGAAGATTATCAGTAAGAGTTTTAGTTCGATTCATTTCCTCACCCAACAGGTCATCGCTTTTGTCTAGCAGATTTTGAACCTTTTCCAAAGTCTTTTGTTGTTTTATGGCAATATTAGCAAGTTTGGAATAGCTCGGTTTGAGATTTTCATCAGATTCATCCTCACTTGATTCAGAGGAGAGATATTTGAGTACCTTGACACCTTTTGCCATGAAGCAATAGGTGGGAGCATAGTCATCGTCTCCATCGTCAGCAGTGTTGGGGAAGCCATTTTCCTCAGTGTTGAAGATGGACTTGCTGACGAAGGCAGTAGTGAGAGCTAGGCTCACCACACCAGAGTCTGACTCCTCAGATGCCGCCTCTTCCTCATTTTCCTCAGATTCAGCTTCAGAGTCCATTTCCTTGCCAATGAATGCCCTAGCCTTTTTGGAGCTGCTCTTCTTGTGAGATGAAGTCTTTGAAGATTTTGATGATGAGGACTTTGAATATTTCTTCTTTTTCTTCGAGTCGTCCGAGCTATCATTCTTGTATTTCTTCTTATTTGATTCCTTCGCCCACAGAGGACAATCAGTTATGTAGTGAACAGGTTTCTTGTATTTGTGGCAAGTCCTCTTCTTGTAATCGCGGGATGAGGAATCTGATCTCATGTCATCGCCTCTTGAAGATTTTCCAAAGCGACCATGCCTAGAGAACTTCTGGAATTTCCTCGCGAGCATTGCTAGCTCCTGGCTTAGTTCTTCAGTGTCACCAAGGCTGCTATCAGAATATTCTCCTTCAGATGAGGAAACAGCCTTGGCCTTTAGTGCATGTGATCTTCCATAGCTTGGCCCGTAGAGATCTCTCTTCTCAGCTTGTTAGAATTCATGAGTGTTCATCCTCTTGAGGATATCAGCAGGATCTAGTGACTTGTAGTCTCCACGTTCTTGAATCATCAGTGCTAGTGTATCGAATGAGGAATCAAGTGATCTCAACAATTTCTTCACCACCTCATGGTCGGTGATGTCAGTGGCACCTAGTGCTTGAAGCTCATTTGAGATGTCAGTGAGGCGATCAAAGGTTTGCTGAACATTTTCATTGTCGAGTCTTTTGAAGCGATTGAAGAGATTGCGAAGAACGTCAACTCGAGAATCACGTTGAGTCGAGATTCGTTCGTTGACCTTGGACAGCCTGTCCCAGATAAGCTTTGTAGACTCCAAAGCACCCACTCTGCCGTACTGTCCTTTGCGAAGATGGCCACATATGATAATCTTCGCTTGAGAGTCGAGTTGCTTGAATCTCTTCACATCAGCAGCGTTCACGAAAGGAGTGACGGAGGGAACGCCATTTTTCACAACGTACCAGAGATCGTTGTCAATTGCCTCAAGATGCATGCGCATCTTGTTCTTACAGTAGTGGTAGTCCGCCCCATCGAAGGTAGGACACCCAGCCAAGACCTTGATCATGCCTGCAGTCGACATAACTAAAACTCCAGGTGGTTCAACCAAAATAACACAGAACAAGGGAGTACCTTACTCTGATACCAATTGAAAGTGCGTTATATCGACTAGAGTGGGGGTGAATAGGCGATTTTTATGAATTAGTAACTGAGGAAATATTACTTGAGGAATTTCCTAAGCGACGAACTACTAGCAGCGGAATAAGTACTCAGGTGCATGCATAACAGCATAGTATCATAGTCATCATGATGAAAAGAAACATACACAGAGCAAAGGTAGCATGAAAACATGATAAGCAGGCAGAAGACAAAGTGACTGAAGAAATAGGATTGAGGAAATTGAGAAAGTCTTCAGTCAAAGTCTTCAAACAGTAACGATCAATTTCATTAACACATGAATGAGGAAATGAAAGGGTTGAGGAAATAGAACCAGTAGCTCGGTGAAGACAATGATTTGGTAGACCAGTTCCAACTGCTGTGATAGTTGTACGTCTGGTTGGAGCAGCTTGGTATTTAAACCAAATGACACACAGTCCTTACTGTATTCTCCTTGAGCTAAGGTCACACAGACCTCGCCCAATCACCCGTGGTAAGTCTTCAGGTGACTTCCAAACCTTCACAGACTAGGTCACCCGGTGATCCACAATTCTTCTTGGATGCTCTAAACCTTGACGCCTAACCGTCTGGAAGATGCACAGTTTTCAAAGGTAACAAGCGTCGGTTCCACACAGGAACAATCTCTTCAGTGATGCTCAATCACTTTGGGTTTTAGGTGTTGGGTTTGGGTTTTTCCTCACTAATGATTTTCTCTCAAAGTCGTCGGAGGATGGGATGCTCTAAATGACAAGTGTCAGTTTCTCTCGGAGCAGCCAACCAGCTAGTGGTTGTAGGGTAGCCGGGGAGCAGCCCGACATGATAAGACATAAATGCCCTTCAATGATATGACCGTTAGGTGGATAAGATATTTGGGACAGCTGGCGCGTAGCATAGCAATGGTCGGAAATTTGAGCTCTCAAATTCCTCAGGGCTATCATGTTCCTCACTTGTAGGCAATCCGCACTGGTGAATTCCTAACTGCTCAGTCAGAACAAATTCCTCAGAGAGCAGAAGATCTTCGCCTCTCTCACTGAAGAAATTGACGAAACTCTATGAGATTTCCAAAGGGTTCACTCGAAGGATTGGGTATGTGTAGGCTTTGAGATGAGCATCACTTGGAAACTTTTCCTTAGTATTACCTCGACCCCCTTTAACAGTATGGTGTTTCCTATGACTCAAGAAAGAGAAAATGAAACTATGAAAACAAAAGTCTTCACGCTTCATAATCCTCGCATCAATATCAATGTCTTCAAGGTCACACCAATTTCCTCATTATCAAAGTCTTCAAGAAAACCAAAGTCTTCAGACAAAGACATTCATTTTTAGGGGTCGACTTTCATCGTAAATATCAAATTCTTCAGAGACTTATATAACCTGTGTACACTCACAAACAGATTAGTCCCTTAACCTATAAGTCTTCAATACACCAAAATCACTAAGGGGCACTAGATGCACTTACACTTTTGTGATTCAAATTTCTTAAGTATAGTTATCTTAACATCCATTGGGACAATACGAAATGAAAACTCACATGCTTAGTACTCCCTCCATTCCTAAATATAAGTCTTTTTATAGATTCCATTACAAACTACATACGGATGTATATAGACATATTTTAGAGTGTAGATTCACTTATTTTGCTCCGTATGTAGTCCATAGTGGAATCTCTAAAAAGACTTACATTTAGGAACCGAGGGAGACCGTAAGAAGTATATGTGTGGCCACAAGATCTCAACCCTAAATCATACCAAGGAGAATGCATCTCTAAACTTTTAACAGCTCTAGAAAAAAATCAGTACATATATAGTACACACATCTTCCATGACACGTATCTCAGATTTAAAGTTGATTCGCATCTCGGGAAACAAAAACTAATTACGATTATACAAATGAGTAGAACATGCATCTACAATGGCACAAATTTCCAATCTAAATTTTATCCGCAGGATGTTATGGAAAAAGTTTAGATCTAAAATTTTGTGTCATTGTACATTCTGTGGATTCAGGATCTGGTGATCTCGGGGTGCGGTGCCCCTAAATTTCTGTCTGTTAGATGTGAATTGTATGGTCGTGGGGAAATTAGGAAAATGTCATGTAGAGCTGCATTGTGTTGCATGAAAGCATTCCTGACAGAAGCTAAGTATATCATGCATGCTACCATAAATTCTACGGAAAAACAACGATGGCTTCTCTAAAACAAGCTAGGTGCATTTTATTGCATGCATGCATATTCCTGGCAGGAGCTAAGTACACAATGTTTATTTGCAGCCTAACACCTTGTGTTCCTCGCAACGAGCTCCTCAAGACAAGATGTCATATGGGTATATTTAGACGATTTTTTTACTCAAGCAACTTTAGCGCTGCATGACGCAACTTTTGCGCTATAGAAACCAACTTCCTATTAGGTGAAGGGTTGTCCACCGTTGATGTTAAGTTGACTATCATTGTCAATTAGTTGTCTGCATTAATTCTTGTTGATAAGTTTGCATACCTCAGAAAGTAAGTTGCATAGATGGTTTACGAAGTTCCTATCGTTGATTATTGGTTGCCAACCATCGCGAATTAGTTGTTGGGCAGTACTGCAAAAGTTGCCTATACCTCAGAAACTAAGTTGCCTGATGTTTGGTTCGTCTTAGGTTGATGTTCAATTGCCTACCCTTGCTAAATAATGTCCTACAATACTACTAAAGTTGTCTACCATGGTTTCTTAATTTCATTACATCGAAAACCAAGGTGTCCACGCCAATATGAAGTTTCCTACACTTGTGATACTTAGTTGCATACAATATTGCGAAAATTGCATCGTGTGGTTTCTATGTTACCTACCTTGGAAACTAAGTTACTATGGCGATGTAAAGTTTGTAGATGCAACTTAGGATAATATTAGGTTACTCACTAGTCACAATTCACATTTTAGGGTAAACACTAGGCTATTTGATAGTCATCTAGCCAACTAACAACAGTACTAGAGCCGATTGGCGGCATAAAAGGCCAACCTAGCAAGGAGTTGTTTCTCATAAAACAATAGTTGCTTATCGTAGTACTTGCTTCCAAAAAAATCGACAAAACAACCCACATGGAATCTAGTTTCGAAGAACTTGGCATGGGGGCTCTACAAGTGAAAACGAATTGCAATTCTAATTTGCGGTTTGAAAGTTATAGCTTTTTAAACTTTTGTTGAAACATGCTTAATGCACAAAGAGCACATAATCTGCATCGTAACCGTCATGCATTAATCACAACTGTCTCATGCATGTCTTTTTGACTGAAATATACCGCATGATACATGGAGGACCGGAACCAATCATGGGTTTCGTTTTTGGTGGAAGGGACCATCACGTTTCATTTCCATGTATGGTTGGGTGGAATCTTTCCATATACTAGTAAGATGCCCATAATAAGCAAAATGATATGGAGGAATCACATGAAATAACAAAAGTAGAAATCCAAATGTAGTACTAACATTTCTATCCAAGAGAAGGTTGGGCTTTAACCGCATCAGATAGAGTATTTGTAAAACAGCACTACAAAGACCATCAAGGTTATGTGGAGCCACACACCAGCTAAATTACAGTTACATCCAGCCTTAGCTAACACATAGCCTTAAATCACTTGACTCCAAAGACTAGAAGAAGGCTACCGAGGATGTAGTCGTCGTCGTCATGTCTTTGACTGGTCAACTAGAGGGTATATTATGTTCATCCTCTCCTGTTTGTGTCTGTGCTAGTCGTAGTAGACGTTCTATGCATAGTACGCGCTCAGATGTTTAGATATCAATAAGAGTTTAATAATGTTAATGCCATGTTCATGATTTATTTATTGATTAAATCATTCATAAATTGCTCATTTATCAGATAGTCACCACCACCACCTCTTTGTGTCTGCCTGTAGGATCCTTGGATGCCGTTGACAGTAGGCGAGGCTGTCCTCAGGCTAGGATACAGTGCAGGATGGGGCGGAAGGAAGGCTAGAGCGGCGATGAGGTTTGCCGGATCGTGTCGTCGGGAAGGTGAGCCCCAGCGGTCGTACAAGCAGAAGGAGATACAATCGTAAGAATCGCCATCAGAAGTCGCCTCTCTAGATTCTCATTTTAATTGTCTCTATCTGTCCCATTATGTAATAATTTAAAACAAGATAAAATTAAAATAAAATAAAAACATGACACAAATCTTAGAGCAAGTCCTCATGGCTCAGGAGGTTATCCTCTAGTTCGACATAGAGCAAGAGTCCCGCGCTATCAAATGATGAGTGTTGGCTTTGGCGTGAGTTGAAAAAGAAAGCATTGGGTTGGGAATCCCTCTTGCGTTCCATTGCGCGACAAAGATCGTGACTCTTGTGGCTCAGAGATAGGGATGAGAAGACGACATACGTTCAGTTGCACGCGAGTAAGAGGAGGAAGTATCATACGTTCAAACTGAAACATAGTCCGGTGACTGCTACAAAACAGGAGGCTACTAAAGAGTTTGTTACGAAGTTCTTTCTAGATCTTATCAGTAAACAGAAAAGCGAGATTTATCCATCAATCTTGACGCTCTCAACCTTCCCACGTTTGATCTTTCTTCTATTGGGGGAGAGTTCACTGAGGAGGAAATTTGGGGGTGATTTGAGGTATGCCCCCGAACAAGGTGCCAGGCCCCGATGGGCTCTCTACTCGTTTTTTCCAAGTGTGTTGGCCGATTATTAAAAAAGACATGATGGCATCCATTAAACATCTCATGTCCCCGGATGGGAGGAATTTTTCTAGACTCAATCAAGCTTTTCTCACCCTTTTTCCAAAGAAACATCGCGCGACGGATTTTTGTGATGACAGACCAATAAGCCTAATACATAGTTTTGCTAAGATCTTCGCGAAAGGGATGGATATGAGGGCGGGGCCGATGATGGACCGGCTAATTGCGGCTAATCAGAGTGCTTTTATCAGGGGAAGATCCATTCAAGACAATTTCATATTGGTGAATCAATCTTTCAAATCCTTTCACAGCCTCAAGGTTCCCTCAGTGTTCTGGAAGCTGGACATTGCGCCTGCATTCAACTCGGTTTCATGGCCTTTTCTGCTGCAAGTTATGAGGAAAAGATGATTTGTCGAGCGGTGGTGCGGCTAGGTTTGGCATCTGCAAGCTCTAAGGTCCTAATCAATGGCTGATCTGGAATACGTATTTGGCACACCCATGGACTGTGACAGGGAGATCCAACGTCTCCACTACTCTTCTTGCTCATTATGGACGTGCTCAGTGCGATGGGTTATAAGGTTGAAGAGGCAGGCATGTTTGAATGGCTCAAGAGTTGGGGGCATGTTTGAATGGCTCAAGAGTTGGGGGTGAGGTATCGTCTATCTCTATTCGCTGACGATGCTATTGTTTTCTTGAGACCCAAGGACACTAAGGTTGTGGCGATGCGTGACATCCTAGAGCTGTTTGGGGAGGCTTTTGAGCTCGTGGCTAATCTTCAAAATATGCGCTAATTCCCAAATTCGCTGTGAGGGCATTGACCTTGCCTCTTTGGCGATGACGCTTCCCTGTTAGGTGACCACCTTTTCATGCACGTATATGGTCCTTCCCCTCAACCCTACTGAAATATAGAAGATGGACCCGCAGCCGCTTGTGATCGGGTGGCAACGAGGTGGGGATCGTGGCAGACCTTTTAGTTTTATACTACGCTCATCAAATTTAAGGTGTCGCGATATATCGTATGCTTTTTGCTCGATATGCCTCCATGGGTTTTCAAGTGCACCACGAAAATTTGTTGGAGCTTTTTCTGGAGAAAATCCGAGGAAGTCAAGGGTGGTCGTTGTCAAGTGGCATGGCAGCAGATTTGTCGGTCTTTACAATTCGGTGGTCTTGGCATTCTTCGGTTAGATTACCTCAACAATGTGGTGCGTATTCGATGGTTGTGGCTGCAAAAGGTAGGACCAAGCAAGGCAGCGTTTCCTTGCGGTTATGAAATGCTTAGTGGGTAGAGGAGACAGGGTTAGCTTCTGGCATGACAGGTGGATTGATGGGCGGAGTCCCTCTTCCAAATTGCTGTCGCTATTCAGGGCTCGTGGAGGGAAGAGAAGAATGCTTAGTGGGTAGTGGAGATAGAGTTAGCTTCTGGCATGACAGGTGGATTGATGGGCGGAGTCCCTCTTCCAAATTGCTGTCATTATTCAGGGCTCATGGAGGGAAGAGAAGAAAGGTGGCCGAAGCTCTGGCTGGTGATACGTGGATCAAGGATAATAGAGGGGTTCTCACCATCGAGGCCATTGTTGAATTCTTGGATCTATGGCTAACAGCCAACCTCCCCTCCCCTTATCAAAGGAAGAGGATGTATTCATTTGGCGGCTCGAGGCAAATGGGCAATATTCCCCAAAATCGGCTAATAAGGCCTGCTTCTTTGGTTGAGAGATGACCGACTACGTCGCGCACTTATGGAAGAATGATGCCCCGCCCAAGGAGAGGTTTTTCACTTGGCTTGTCATGCGGGATCGTTGTTGGATGGAAGATCACCTTCAACAGAGGAACATGCAGCGAACGCTGGGCTGTTTACTATGTGATCAGGCTCATGAGAACATAAATCATTTGATGATGGAATGTTCCTATGTGTGGCAGTTCTGGTTTTTGCTCTTGGGTGCTGTCGGGCTTGGGCTCCTTGCTCCTGCTCAGGATGATTTGGCTAGGGCATGGTCGTGCTCTGTCCCGAGACAGTTGCATGCGTCTAAAATCCAACAAACGTCGACGAACATCATTGTGGGTTTCTGGAAGCTTCGGCTAGAAAGGAATGCACGGGTATTTGAGGCTAAATCGTGGCCGGTGCATCGTGTGGTGCGGCGAGCACTTGAGGAATATAAGTTGTGGCTGCAAGCAAGGAGGTGAAGGGCCGGCGATAATGAGGAGTAGGCCTATGTGAACTAGTGGCGGGTTATAGGGCCCGGTGTGGTGTTTTGGAGTATTAAGAGTCTTTTCTTGACGATCTCGATTGTAATCATAGTTTTAAGTAGCCGGCTATGTCAAATAGTGGTGGTCCTTTAAATCAACTATAGGGGCTATAGCCAGCTATTTCATAACTTTACTTGATAATTGTACATAAATATACCATTTACCGGGACCCTACTCAAACAGATATAGCGGGTCTAGGGCCCGCTATTTAAAATTTTGATTGTAATATGTAACTCTCCTCCATCTTAATACAGATGGTAGGCAACGGTAGTTGCTTGTTTTTGAAAAAAAAAATCTTCAAGCAACAGCCAACGACGAATATATGCATGCATGGACGCTATTTATCCCTGTGATCCATGTACGGTAGAAAAATCACTCTCGGACAAAAATCGAGCCTATCAAAACACCGTGTTCCACTTGTTTTCCTCACATGCATGGCCTTTCTACGGTGGGTAAATTTCCAGTGCGGTGGATGGTCAAAATTGGAGTGCCGTGGTGCGCTTGTGCTCCTATTTCAACCGCGTGATTGATTGAATTCCTCAACCGCCGGGCCGGAGAAGGTTGCTATGGCCTGTATATGCCTACGGAGGAGGCGTTGCTGGCTGGACGAGCGACTGATTGTGAACGATTGTACGACACGTTGGTCCATCTGGAAGACTAAACGTGGACACTACATCACAGGCCAGCGCCAAATATTGCTCCAAGTTCAGTGCACCACAGATATGATGATTGTAAGCAACTGAGCTTGTGGTGCTCAGTGCTAACCGAAGCTGTCCTGCTTTTCCCGCGTGACTGAATTCCACGACCGGCGCTAAGGACGACCTGCTGGCTAGACGAGTGAGTGGCAGAGTACGTTAACAAACGTATGCTGATTGAGTACGAAGCTAGAGCTCATCCATCTGGAAGACTAGACTTGCCTTGGAGTCTTGACACACCAGCACCAATATATCGCTGCAAGTTCATTGCACCAAAGATATTAGTACTAAACTACTCCCTCCGTCCCATAATGTAGGATGTTTTTCGACAATACATTAGTGTAAAAAAAAGTCCTACATTATGGGACGGAAGGAGTACATTTTAATGAATAAGATGTGCATGCATTCTCAAATCAAATTTTAACCATCATTTGGTCAATAATATATATATTTTTTGTGATTTAAAAATTATAGCATCGAAAAGTTCATCCAAATATTGAATTTAAGACATGGTTTTAAATAGAGTGGGGCTGTTCTACACCCACGGACATTGCACCCCCGCTACACCCACGACCGAAAACTTAACAAAACAAATTAAAAAAACTGAAACTTTGCAGATCCGACTATGAGCAAACGTATGCTGGTTGAGTACGAAGCTAGAGATCATCCATCTGGAAGACTAGACATGACTTGGGTACAGCAGTCACCATCACCAATATCTCATTGCAAGTTCATTGCTCAAAAGATATTCATATATATTGCTTTTGTCCTTTTTTACTTTGCCTGGCTGCTTATATAAACAACTGAGCTCGTCATTTCTCCGGGAGAGCTCCAGTCTAGAGTGAGTACTTACAGAGCCAGTCACTCCAGACGTCGGTTCGCCATGGCGGATCTCCTGCAGAAACTCTTGCCAGAGACCCTGCCACGGGCATGGTTGTTTCTCTTCCTCTTCTGCCTCGTCGTGTCTGTGCAGTACTGGCTCACCGGAAAGTTCGGCGCAAAAAGGAGGCAGCGCCTTCCGCCTTCGCCGCCGGCGCTGCCCATCATCGGGCACCTCCACCTCATTGGTTCCCTCCCCCACGTCTCCCTCCGCGACCTCGCAAGGAAGCATGGCCCCGACGTGATGCTCCTCCGCCTGGGCGCCGTGCCCAACCTCGTTGTGTCTTCCTCGCGCGCTGCTGAGGCTGTGCTGCGCACTCATGACCACGTCTTCGCGTCACGGCCCTTCTCCGTCGTCTCCGACACCATCATGTACGGCTCGTCTGACATCGGCTTCGCGCCATACGGTGAGTACTGGCGGCAAGCAAGGAAGCTCGTCACCACACACATGCTGAGCGTTAAGAAGGTGCAGTCTTTCCGCGGCGCCGCTGCGGAGGAGGTACTGATTTTAAGTTATCTTTAAATTTCCAGGTGCTGATAGCCTTTCTTTTAAGATCTTGCTCTCATTATTCTCGTACTGATTTGGACTCTCACTTCCGTCAGAAACAAAATAACGGAAAGGGACTTTCATGTGGTCCTCTGCTAACTGTTTCTCCCTCTGTCCGGGTTTATTAGTTTCGCTCGTAGTTTGTGTTTAACTTCTAAAATAAAATTAACTAATAGTAAAATATAGACTTTATGTATAAAAAATGATACCACCTGAAACTACTTTTGAATACGAATCCAATGGTAGTTACATCTATATATGGTCCACCTTTGACCCAAAATACGAGGGAAACTTGTATATTAACCTGGACCGAGAAAGTACTACATATGTACTTCCTCCGTTCCAAATTAGTTGACTTGGATTTATCTAGATACGGATGTATCTAACACTAAAACATGTCTAGATATATTCGTATCTAGACAAATCTGAGTTAACTAATTTGGAACGGAGGGAGTAAATGTTAGCTTCACATACTTTACGACCCATGCTATTATAGGTCAGCATGGCGATGGCCAAGATCAACCAGGCAGCAGCTGCCGATGCTGCGGTGGACATGAGCGAGCTGCTCCACACATTCGCGAATGACATGGCGTGCCGCATTGTGTCGGGGAAGTTCTTCCTGAAAGATGGTCAAAGCAAGTTGTTCCGGGAACTCATCAAGGATACCTCACGGCTGCTAGGTGGGTTCAATTTGGAGGAGTACTTCCCGGCAGTGGGTAGGGTAGGAGTGCTGAAGAAGGCGGTTTGTGCCAAGGCCAAAAGAGTGAGGAACAGATGGGCCGGTCTGTTGGACAAGGTGATCGACGATCGTGTGAGCAAGCGCAATTCAACGTCTGATCACAAGGACGATGATTTTGTGGATATTATGTTGTCTATCCAACAGGAGTATGATCTCACAAGAGAGCACATGAAAGCTTTCCTGACCGTGAGTACAGATAATACCTTTCAAACTAAACAAATTGATTTGTATATATCTTTCATTGTCCTAATTAGTTGATATACGCAGGATGTATTTTTTGGTGCAATAGACACATCAGCTAACGCCCTCGAATTCACCTTGGCTGAGCTCATGAGGAAGCCACACCTGATGGTGAAGCTACAAGATGAGGTGAGGGGTATTGTACCCCAAGGACAAGAAATTATCAGTGAAACCGACATGAACAACATGACATACCTAAGAGCAGTCATAAAAGAGTCGCTCCGGCTACATCCTGTTGCTCCTCTCCTTGCTCCGCACCTTGCCATGGCTGACTGCATCATTGATGGATACATAGTTCCTGCTGGGACGCGTGTGGTCGTCAATGCGTGGGCCATTGGTAGGGATCCGAGCTCCTGGGAGTATGCGGAAGAGTTCATTCCTGAAAGATTTACAGATGAAGGCAGCAGTATGCATGTCAACTTCAAGGGGAATGATTTCCAGTTCTTGCCGTTCGGAGCAGGGCGGAGGATGTGCCCTGGTATGAACCTTGGGATTGCGAATGTTGAGCTTATGTTGGCAAACCTTGTGTGCCATTTTGACTGGGAACTTCCGCTTGGGGTTGAGAGAAAAGACATTGATATGACAGAGGTGTTTGGGCTAACCGTCCATCGGAAGGAGAAACTATTGTTGATTCCAAAATCACGCATGTAGTCGCGAAAATAAAACTAAGCTAAATAGTGTGTTATATCGCATAATGCTTTTCTTTGTAAAGAAGGTGCTATGGGCAATAATGGTAGAAATAAATAACGGCCAATTCTTCCTTATTATCGATACAAATATTGTTGTCAGCCGTCAATGGAGAAGTTTGACTACTAGCTACTTTTATCGTTACGTACATATGAAATAAAATATAAAATACATAATGTCAAAGTGCTTTTTGAGTAAACTATAGCATGGTTGCCTGCACAAATGCACGGGCAACTTGACAAACACGAACTGAAAACTCGCATGCTTAGTAGCCGTAAAAATCATATGCACAAGTCTGGCCGAAAGAACTCTAAATCCTACCGATAATACCAAGGAGCAGGATAAAATATATCAACGAAATTTCATTGGAATTTTCGAAATTTTGGTGGGGACCGAAATATTTTTAATCCTGAAATTTTGAGCCAAATTAAAACTAATTTCTATAAATTAGGTTAAAATCCAATGAAATTTGAAATCTCAAAATCTGATTTTATTTTTTCAAAAGTTCTGATATTACACTACCACACTGAGCCCCTATGCCGACGGCGAAGGCCGTCGGCATAGCCCTGAATCCCGTCGGCGTAGGTCTATGCCGACTTCCCCCGTCGGCATAGGCCGTCGGCAAAATATGCGTTGGCGTACCCCAAGGCCCGTCGGCATAGAAAGGCCGTCGGCATATATTTCTATGCCGACGGCGCCCGTACATTTATGCCGACGACCCCGGCCGTCGGCAACGCTCAGCGCCTAACGGTGGCTGCCGTCGCCGTCGTCAAATGTTGTTCGTACAGGAGGAGCCACGTGGCAGAGCTATGCCGACGGCTTAGCCGTAGGCATAGGTCCGGACCTATGCCTACGGCTAAGCCATGACACGTGGCGCTCGCTGGTAGTTCCTGGGGGGCAGGGCTATTCCTACGGCTTAGCCATAGGCATAGGTTCAGAACTATGCCTACGGCTTAGCCGTAGGCATAGGTCCAGAACTATGCCTACGGCTAAGCCGTCGGCATAGCTCCGACACGTGGTGCTCGCTGGTAGTTCCGGGGCAGGTCTATGCCAACGGCTTAGCCGTAGGCATAGGTCCAGAACTATGCCTACGGCTAAGCTGTCGGCATAGCCTGCCACGTGTCGCCCACTGGTAGCTCGTGGCAGCCCTATGCCGACGGCTTAGCCGTAGGCATAGTTTCTGTCTGATTTTTTTTCTTTTTTCTATTTGATTTCAATTCAAATTCACAGCAGATATACATATGATGAAATAGACATACACAACATATATAAGTAGCATCCACACAACCAACACCATCACAACAATATAAGTATCATCACAAACATAAGCATCATCACAAAGAACATATAAGTATCTAAAGAAGCACACAAGTCATCTAAAGGACCATAAAAAACCACAAGTCATCTAAAGAACACAAAGGCTTAAGCGTCAGGACATCCACCACCACCGCCAAGGTCGTCACCGCCAAGTCCGCCGAAGCCCAGGTCGTCACTGCTACCGGCAGCGCTACCGCCAAGACCGCCACCGCCTTTGTGGATTGGAGTGACCATGCTCCGTGACCCGTGAGTGATGCCAACACCAGCACCACCACCAACGGTAGATCCACCGGTTCCCTGGATATTGAAAAGACATGTTAAGGGGATATAAGATTGTGTTGAATAAACGGTATGCTTTGGGTGAATAGTTTGGGGATGTACTAACCGGCGAGGGGCCCTAGTGCTGTGCCACAAACTCCTCAAAGGTAAGCAGCTCTGGTTGTGGTGGAGGAGGTGGTGCTGCTTGCAATTGAGGAACCCGTCCAGCCGCCATGTCCTCAAGAGCGTGCTGCATCCTGCGATTGTTCTGCTCATGGAATGCAAAAAGGCTCGTGTGCCACGCCATGGTCTCCTGGCGTGTGTACTCCATGTAGGCCTATTGTATGACATGATGGAACTCATAAAACATCTCAATGCGGGAAATAAAGTGAGCAATGAAGATAAGAGGGAAAATACTTACAGATTGCCGCTCCTGAAAGAGGGACTGTGACTGCGCACTGGTCATGGGCGTGCTCGTGCGCTGGCTCAGGCTCGGGTCGGTAGCTCGGAGCTGTGTGTACGAGATAGATGGAGTGATCACAGCATCCAGAACCGGCTCCCGACCGTGCTTCTTGGGCCCCATGCCCACCACCACCCTCTCGTCCAGATCCGCACTAATGGGGTCAGGTGTGCCAGGATGTAACCTCAAATACTCCTCAGAGTAGGCCTGCTTCTTCTCCGCGGTGTTGCCGTAGTACTTGGCCTCGCCAGTCTTGGGGTTCCTCCGCGTATGGGCGATCTCCCACGCCTCCATGTGTGAGAGCGGCCGCTTTAGTTTCTCCTCCTGCACCACGAAACAGAGGTTAGTCATACATAAGAAAGTGACGGTAAATAGAAGAAGATTGTTTAATGAGGTTAGTCATACTTGAAGTGTCTTGTGGAGAAAGTGGTTCCGGTTTCCCTGAGCATGTACTCCCTCCTTCCCTCGGTTAGCTTTGTTTTTTATGCTCGTAGCCGCCCAGGCTTCATCCTGACCACACCACAGATCCGCCAATGCCGCCCAGGACTCGTCTTTTCCATAACACCAATTTGGACACACCTACATAATGAAAGCATAATGGCATGTCAACACGAAACGATGAAATGTACCACAAACATCGGAATGAAAAATCTTTTATACTTACCGCCAAGTACTCGTGCCTCTCCAAGGTAATGCCCATCCTCCGCGCTTCTTCCTTGGTCATCTTCACACCAAGAGCGTCGTGATAGTATGTCGAGATGGCCACCCAGCGCACCTCGTACTGCATCTGGCAGGCCTTCTTCTTGGCTTGGCGCAGCACGATCTGGTCGGTAGTGGCCTTGTGCTCCTGAAGAACTCGATAGTATTTCTACAATCATTCATGAAACCAGAATGGAAGAAGCCATGAGTTAAATCATTCATGAAACCAAAATGGACTTGTGCTTCTGAAGAGAACTCACCCAAAAATTAGTGATCACGACCTTGGCATGGGTCTCATGGTCCGTGTGGGGGGCCGCTTCCCAGTGGTCCCAGCTCGTGGCCAAAACCCGACGGTCCGGGTGCCTGACTGGATCCGGACAGTATAGCCCCGGCCAGTGTACTTTCAGCAAGACGGTGATGAGGCCGTTGGGAATACGAGCCCCTTTAGGATATATCCAGTTGCTGCAAAAGAATGAAATATTAGCATGTGACAAGCAAAATAAAGAAAAATATAAGCATGTGACAAGCAAAAGAATGAAAATATTATTAAGTGGCACTTACTCTTTCCCCGTGGGTTCAATGAGCCACTTCTGGTCCTCGGTAGCAGGAATCTGCTTTGGGAGCTTTGCGTTACCACGCAGCCACCCCTTGTTGTTGCCAACCCCCTCCCCGCCAGCACCATCATCCCCGCCACCACCATCCTCCTCGCCTGCCTCCTCCTCATCCTCGTCCCCCTACCCGACCTCCTCCTCCTCCTCGCCCCCATCCCGAACCTCCTCCTCCTCGCCCCCATCCCGAACCTCCTCCTCCTCCTCCTCCTCCTGAACCTCCTCGTCCTCCTCCTCGTAAGAGGGTACCTCACTAGAGGAGGGCCTCGAAGACAACACCCCGGCGTCCGAGGAGGGACCAGGGCGGGGCGTGGCCGATGCGGGGAGGGGCGGCGGAGCTAGGGCGGGGCGGCGGCGCGGGTCTGGTCGGGGGCGGGGTCGGGGGCGGGAGGGGATCGATGGGTGGAGGAGAGAGGCCGGCCGACTAGATATGTGGGGCCGGAGATATGCCGACGGCATAGCTATTTTCGAAAAAAAATTCCCCGATTTTTTTAATAAAATAATTAAAAAAAATAAAATTTATTTAAATAAATTGTGGGCTGGAGCTATGCCGACGGCATAGCTTTTTTCGAATTTTTTTTCTGATTTATTTTATAAAAAAATTTAGTTAAATAAATTGTGGGCCGGAGATATGCCGACGGCATAGCCGTCGGCACATATATTTTCGAATTTTTTTAATGATTTTTTATAAAATAATTAAAAAAATTAAAACTTAGTTAAATAAATTGTGCCTTAGTTAAATAGATTCCCTCCGTTACTGCCCGACGTGGCCGTTCCCCCCTCCGTGCGACGGCGGCGACGACGTCGGTGATGGGGGTCACACCACTGAGCACCGTGCCGGGTGTTTGCACCCGCCACCGCACTTCCGGACGTGTAGGAGGGCCCAGCGAAAGACCTGGCGGCATAGCTACCCCCCCAAACTACACCCGTCCCGTCTAACCTTGCGAGTGTTGACCGGGCATAGCTACGCCTTTGACTTTCGCCGGACGGGGGTTTGACCGATGGACATTTTCACCTGGGTGTGATAGCCCAGCACATAGGTACACTTCGGATCAAGGTCCGGGCACAACCCACCGCAAGATTCCCTCCGTTACTGCCCGACGTGGCCGTTCCCCCCCTCCGTGCGACGGTGGCGACGTCGATGAGGGGGGTCACACCACTGAGCACCGTGCCGGGTGCTTGCACCTGCCACCGCACTTCGAGACGGGGTTTGACCGATGGACATTTTCACCTGGGTGTCATAGCCCAGCACATAGGTACACCTTGTATCAAGGTCCGGGCAGAACCCACCGCAAGATTCCCTCTGTTACTGCCTGACGTGGCCGTTCCCCCCTCCGTGCGACGGCGGCGGCGACGTCGGTGATGGGGGTCACACCACTGAGCACCGTGCCGGGTGCTTGCACCCGCCACCGCACTTCCGGACGTGTAGGAGGGCCCAGCGAAAGACCTGGCGGCATAGCTACCCCCCTAAACTACACCCGTCCCGTCTAACCCTGCGAGTGTTTACCGGGCATAGCTACGCCTTTGACTTTCGCCGGACGGGGTTTGACCGATGGACATTTTCCACCTGGTGTGATAGCCCAGCACATAGGTACACTTCGGATCAAGGTCCGGGCACAACCCACCGCAAGATTCCCTCCGTTACTCGCCGATGTGCCGTTCCCCCTCCTTGCGACGGCGGAGACGTCGGTGAGGGGGGTCACACCACTGAGCATCGTGCCGGGTCTTGCACCTGCCACCGCACTTCCGGACGTGTAGAGGGCCCAGCTAAAGACCTGGTGGCATAGCTACCCCCCCAAACTACACCCTCCCGTCTAACCCTGGCACCGTTGAACGGGCAGTCTACCGCTTTGACTTTCACACCGTACGGCGTTTGACCGATGGACATTTTCACCTGGGTGTGATAGCCCGCACATAGGTACACTTTGTATCAAGGTCCGGGCAGAACCCACCGCAAGATTCCCTCCGTTACTCCACGACTGGCCGTTCCCCCTCCGTGCACGGTGGGCGCGACGTCGGTGATGGGGGTCACACCACTGAGCACCGTCCTGGGGGCTTGCAACCCGCCACCGCACTTTCGGACGTGTAGGAGGGCCCAGCGAAAGCACTGGCGGCATAGCTACCCCCCCCCCCCCCCCAAACTACACCCGTCCCGTCTAACCCTGCGAGTGTTGACCGCGCATAGCTACCCTTTGACTTTCGCCGGACGGGGTTTGACCGATGGACATTTTCACCTGGGTGTGATAGCCCAGAACATAGGTATACTTCGGATCAAGGTCGCGGCACAACCCACCGCAAGATTCCCTCCGTTACTGCCCGATGTGGCCTTCCCCCCCCCCCCCCCCCGTGCGACGCGGCGATACGTCGGTGAGGGGGTCACACCACGGAGCCCGTGCTTGCACCCGCCACCGCACTTCCGGACGTGTAGGAGGGCCCGGAGAAAGACCTGGTGTAAGGGCATATTTCTCCTAAGTAGTTTTGGTGATTGATGACAATGCATTTGCGGACTAATCGTGTGCACTGAGCGTTTCAGAGATCTCCCGGTTTGGCACGAGACGATTTGGTGCCCCTCGAAGCTTGTCGAAGACGGCGTTTCTTTTCGGTTCTTTTCGGTAGTACCGCACACGCCCACGGTAGTACCGCTCCTCAGAGCGGTAGTACCGCTGACGTGCGGAAGTAAGGGACGGATGTAATTTCTTACATCCGCCCCTATCGCGGTAGTACCGCTCCCGAGGAGCGGTAGTACCGCGATTGTCGGTCCACGTTTTTCCCCACGCGGCAGTAGACGCGGATGTAATCTTTAAAAAAAATTATACGTAGATATGCCTACGGTTATGCCGTCGGCATAGCTCAATTTAATTAATTAAATTTTTTTTAAAAAAATTATTATTAAAAAACGGAAAAAAAATAAAAAAAATGAACGTAGATATGCCGTCGGCATAGCTCACTGCCACGTCATCTATCCGCGGCACCGTGGGCCCCGAGCTATGCCGACGGCATAACCGTCGGCATAGCCCCGGGCCCACGGTGCCGCGGATCGATGACATGGCACAGTGAGGTATGCCGACGGCCGACGTTAGGGCCGTCGGCATACGTTTGACGGCGTGAGCCCGCCGGATGTCCCAGGGCCACCAAGGCCACCTCTATGCCGACGGCCAAACTATGCCTACGGCTGCCGTAGGCATAGATGTTAGTATGCCGACGGCGTTTATATGCCTACGGTCCTGGTCGGCATAGATGGAGGTATGCCGACGGCTTGTCTACGCCTACGGTTTTTCCGAAGCCGTCGGCATAGATCCTTCTATGCCTACGGCAGCCGTCGGCATATATAAGGCCGTAGGCATATAAGGTTATTCTGGTAGTGTTAGGGTGAGACCTGAAATTGTTTTGTTTACGAAATTAAAAACCTTGGCAAGGAGAACATATCTCTAAACTTGTGAACATCTCTGAAAATAATTCAGCACATATATAGTCGACCAAGACACATGTTTTTATATATAATTTTGATTCGCAGCATCACAAACAGACATTAAATACAAATGTCCAGCAAATGAGAGCTGCGATGGCACAAATTTCCAGATCTAAATTTGATTCACATGACACTATGAAACAAGTTTAGATCTAATGTTTTTGGGTCATAGTACATTGAGGATGTATTTTTTTGTTTTTGAGGAATTGAGGCTGTATATTAAGTGCTGACTTTTTCTTGGGATTTTCACAAAATTTTCCAATGGTATCAAGATACATTCACCCTCGAATTTCAACAAACCCATCAATTCTCAAAGCAACGTTTCATGCATGTGCGGATTAATTTATAAACGTTTATATCATCAATCAACCGACACGAACTTATTCATCGGGCCCAACCGATTCCAAGTAATCCTCCCAATCACGAGCATGCGATGCTGGAGGAGAAGGGCCTGAGGCTGAACTTGGTGGCCGACGCATAGTTGAACTTGATCTTGTCGCCGTAGAACACCGGGGAGCCGTTGTTGAGGGTGCCGAGCTTGCCGTCTGCGTCCGGCCGGAAGACGTTGGGGTCCACGGGCTCGGAGGATTTGAACCCGGGGGCAAGCAGCTTGACGTTTGTCTGTGTGCAGATGCACTTGTTCTCCACCTTCACGGCGTACTCCGGGTTCCCTCCGGCGTTCTTCCCCGTGAAGGTCTGGGTCACGTGGAGGTCGGATAGGGTGCACTCAGCATTGCCTATACCACCAAAAAAAAAAAAAAAAACAGGAGTTGATCAAAATCAGCATGAGATTTGTCCGATTTAGATCAAGGTAGTTGAGTACTTCTGTTGCAGAGGGAGAAGACCATCAGCATAGCGAAGATCTTCATCAGCTTGGCCTCCATTGTTTCTCTCGTATACTTTTGCTGTACGTGTGTGTTGTGCTTGTTGTAATGCAATTCTGAATCTTTCTCTGCCGGTTATTTGTAGGCCTAGATGGAGCAGTTTTATGGTGCGGTGCGTTGATTACGCCCTATTTACCTTTGTATATAACGCTTTTGATTGTTATTACGATTCCACAATTAAGGAGGTGTATATGCCATGCCAATGAGGTGTATTTGCCGATTGGTTTCCATACATTAATTTCGAAAGATCGGTTACTTCGATTTATTACTACTAGCACATACGCCTGTGTGTTGCAAAGGGAGATTCTTTTTTCGAGAAGCATCGGGAGAGGTAACTAATGTGTCCATCAAAACGGTCTCCGCAGCGATGGGGCGACAGAGCGAGGAGTTGCGGTGTTCTCACGGGTCATGTTTAGCCCGCGAGATCTTAATAGTGATGGGGTTGGTCGGTGTGGTAGCCACCACTCAACTCGTGCCTTCTTTTTTCTCTGGGTCCGCCTCCGTGTCTAGGTTATGGTTGCCTCCTAATTTTGTGGCTGCACGGTGCCCTTCGGGGCAAAGTTGCTTCGACCACTCTCTTCTACGATGGTGTAGCCAGAAGGATTACTAATTCAGTGAATCCCATTTCATTCCCATAATCAACGCATAACCAGGTAGTCCCTGCTTTATCAGGGTTTATTCTCTTTAATTATTTCAGCGCTTACTTGCCTACATTTTTTTAATCAGAGCCAAGCCAGCATATCCTCTTTTATTGGCATGTCACTAGTAGAAAACATGTCACTTGTCCCTGTTTCAGAGGGCCTTTAGTCCCGGTTCTACAACCGGGACAAAACGACCGGGACTAAAGCCCCTCACTTTTAGTCCCGGTTGGCTTACGAACCGGGACTAAAGGAGCTCCACGTGGCCGCTGTGGGGCGCCCAGGAAGGAGGACCTTTAGTCCCGGTTGGTAACACCGACAGGGACTAAAAGGTAGCCACGCGTCAGCAGCTCCCAGGCGCTGGGTTTTTTTTAAAAGGGGGGTTTAGGGGTTTCATATTGTGTTAGCTAGCTACTACATATAGAGAGAAGTTACCTCTCTTTTTCCGTGCTTGATCGGCGCTACCTAATACATATAGAGAGAACTCGACGCTAGCTAGTAAGCAAATGAAGGAACAATTAATTACACAAAATCGTAATGAACATATATAGAGAGAAGTGACCTCTCTTTCTCCGTGCTTGGTCGAAGAACAAGTTTTCGTATATCAATCCGAAGCTACTACATATATATAATATAACATCTCTTATGATCCCTGACATCATCTACTGAAAATCCATTTGAATTTTCATATGGTATTCTCGCTTTTCATGTATGACGTGGTCAAGAAAGAATCCCGCCAATTCCTCTTGAATTGCTCGTATGCGATCATGTGGTAGGAGTTCATCCCACATCTGCCACATCTAATTTAAAGAAGGGGGTCGATACATATATATAAATGAAACTCAACACAATTGATGGTAATAAAATAAAATTGTGAATACTGTTTACGTACTTCAAATTGTTTGTCAGAGTAGCCCCGCTCAGAGGTCGAGTGGCGCATGAACTCGCAAACTTAGTATCCACATAAATTATTCCCGCCTGCCTGCCACAAGCACTTTACGAGAATAAAGTTCAATCAAACTGATAATCAAGCATGATAATGGTATTGATGAAACTAGAATCAATGAGAGATGTGCGGAACTAGGTAGTACTACTTACTTTGGGGTGTGTAAATCGCAGCTCCTTCTTCAGACCCTGAACCATTCTGGTGAACTTTTTCCAAACCCTGCCCGGTAAAGAAAATGATTACTTGATATCAGGAAATGAACGAAAGTTGCCGATATGGTGCGATAATGATTGAACTTACTTTTGGAACATTTCCCTCATGTCCGACCACTCGTTAGGATCTTTACGTCTTGAGTCTAAAACAGTTACTACTCCCCCGTCAAGCTTAATGGATAAAAGAATAAAGTGAAACCTGTGCACGCATAACTCATCAATTACAGTACTTAACCTCGAGTAAGCAAAACCGAATATGCACAAAATAGTAACACTCACTTGAAGTTGTAAGGAAAGAGTATTTTCCTTTTGTTTTGATGTCGAAGGAACGCTTTTAGCAAGTTTTCCTCAGTATCTTCAACTCTGTTTTTTACCGTCCATTCATTTACGGTATTTGGGCTAATGAACCCAATGTCATAGATTTGTCCTCTTTTGCATTCGACGATCTTCAATCTGCATAATATAGTGAGAATAATTATATATACATGCAATGAACGAGCTGAGCTAGAGACTTAATTACAGAAATAATACTTACAGACAGTAGCAAGACATGAGTTGTTTGTCGAGGGCATCTTGATTGAATAACTGAAATAATTTCACAAATTCAACAGGCATCACCTCAACTCCAATGAAGTCGTGCCCATCTTTAATTCTCAGCAATATGCTGTCGGTCCCAGACTTGCTGCAGGTTTCCAAGTACCAGTCATGCAATCTTCGCATCATCGTTGGTAGATGCGGGAGCTGATCAGGTTTGACGAGAGGCTTCCCGTGCTTGTATCTAAAGGGAGCTACTACCTCAGCCATTTCAAACTGTACATCATCGACCACTTAAGCACCAAGAGTGGTACTGGGCACTAGTCCCGGATGATTAGCGATATCGCTAGACACCTTGAGCGGGGGCACGATTGCTTCTCCTGTTCGCCGAGCTGGGGAATTGTTTTCCCACTTCGTCTTGCAGCACTGGTAGTACTTCCCGACCGCCGCGCTTCATCATATGTCTTTTCATTACAGTGGTCATAGTTGGATTGCGCCGGAGGCGGTGGTGGTCACTTAAGGGCATCTAGAGTGCGCTTCCCTTTCACCAGATCTATTATTTCCTTGGGAGCTGGACATTTCCGTTCAAAATGGGCCTGCACTTCGGCAGCACCGATGTCCTTGTTTTCCTCGTCAGTCCTCTCATATGGTAACTTTGGAGGAGCCCTGAGGCTTGGACCAGCTTTGAATTTCTTCCCGCCTGTTGTACTGCTAGCCGCCGGAGCGGCGACGGCTCTCTTCCGCCGTTGTTGAGGCGGCGGAGTCCGCTGACGCGTCGGAGGAGGCGGAGGAGGAGGCGGAGTCCGCTGACACGCCGGAGACAGCTGAGGCGGAAGAGGACTCTGCTGAGGGGCCTCCTCCGGCGGAGTCCGCTGAGACGGCGAAGACAGCTCACGCGCCGGAGACTGTCGGTGTCAAAACCAGCAGATCTCAGGGTAGGGGGGCCCAAGCTATGGATTTAGGATTAATGGTAACAGGGACGATGAACACGGTGTTTTACCCAGGTTCGGGCCCTCTCTATGGAGGTAAAACCCTATGTCCTGCTCTTGTTTATATCAATGGAGTATTAAGTACAGAGTTGATCTACCTCGAGATCATACATTGTGGTCTAAACCCTAGGGGTATGATGGATCAATATCGTAATGATCTATCGACTAGCCTAGCCTCAGCTTATATAATATACCAGAGGCCTAGGATAACAAGAGTCCTAGTCGAATACGTCAGTGGAGAGGAGTCCTTGTCTTGATCACCAAGTCTTGTGGAATCTTCCTCGTATATGTTATCGGCTGTCCGAACTGGCCCATTAGTGAACCGCCATGTGGGGTCCTCGGCCCGACCCACTGGTCGGGAGACGACGTGGTGAGTCCCCCCTAGTCCAGGACACCGTCAGTAGCCCCCTAAACCGGTCTTCAAGTTGGGGACGCTACTCGGTTCTTCCAAACTTTTCTTCATCTTCAGTCGTCGGCCTTGATAACTGGTTCAACAAATCTTTCCATCTTCGATCTTGAGGATTGCCAAGCTAAATCCGAAGAGTTTACACGTCGGGCATCCGAGGAGCCCTTTAAGTCTTCGGCCTTTATCAATGCCTTGTTATTTTTACGCACACCTCGGGTTTAAAGTGTTTCCCGTGCGGCAGTGCCCTCTTGCATCCGAAATCCAATGCTAGATTGCATCCGAGGTATATCTTTTTGCAGCCGAGCACCAACGCCAGACTGCTTCCGAGCTCCAACGCCGGACTGTATCCGAGCTCCAACGGCGGACTGTATCCGAGGTGTCATAGATCACCTTGGTTCAAAAAATTTGAAGGAGTTCAGCTGAGCTTAATGCTGGAAATGCCCTTTATGGAGCCAACTACTTGTATCCGAGCTTTATGCCGGACTGCATCCGAGGTGGTGCAGTACCTCGGGACTGGGCTGATTTTTTGTGGATATATTTTTCTTGATTGATGCAATTTATTCTCTGCCGAGATATATAACCAGTAGCCCTCAAGGTGTGTGTCGGTCTAAAACCCGAGATGCACCTGAAGGAAAACATGAAACCGCTGATCCCATTAGCCCCTGAGACTCAGGTCGATTTGCGAAATCGGCCTGAGGATCAACTCCTAGCTCGGCAGTATACATAGGAATTGAAATGCGGTGTAATATATTGGAGGAAATAGTGATCGGCAGACGGGTCCTTGAGAAGTTGCTGTAATATATTAGCTTGATGCCGGATAGGTCCAGATGGTACCTATTGTTGTCCGAAGACGTGTTTGCCCATAGCTCGGTCAAGCCGAACACTGGGCATTATGAATTTTCTGCATTGAATAGGCAATGCAGTAGCCCCCGAGCCACTGGTCGGGTGTCAACACCAGATCAGGGGATCGATGTGCCCCTTTAATATTTGTAAATGATAAGCACGAAACCCAGTAGCCCCCGAGCCTTAACGTGCGCACGGGGTGGCTGAATTAAGGATCGATATCCGTTTGACAGAAAATTTTGTTGTGTTTAACACGAACTTCTCGGAAAGAGAATAAAGATCTCTTAAAGGAGCTAGAGCTAACGGAATCTCGCCAAGGTCGGCCTCAAGGGGCTTAATAGATAAGAAATCAATGCCAATAGGGAATTATGAGAGCGTTATGTCAGCTGCTCGGTTGTCTCAGCGAGATTGTGCCCTTGACTCTTTGAAAGATTGGCTACAATTATTTGACTTTTGCTCGCAATTTATGTGTAATGATTCTATGTACCTAAGTACTTTACATCATTAAAGCTCGGATCCGCATTGTACAAAACTTTGTTGACCGACCATCGGCTTCAACCTCCTCAGCCAGTAGCCAAGGAGTGTTTGTCCCACTTTATAAAGCCTTTATGAGGGCAAAGATTTATGGCAAACGAGGCAATCCGGCCATACGGTTTTATAAACAAAGGTATGCGGAGAGATATGTTATATTACTATGTAAGAAACATCTTCCAAAGAAAATAGTTCCTCTATCGGTTCCTTTCTTTGGGTTCTCATGCTGACCATGATCATGAAACCTCATCTCTGATCAATGTGGGAGGAAAATATTGAGGATTTAGTTAGGAGAGAGTTCCCGAACTCTGTGGTCCATGATAAACCAGAATTTTCGCTTCCATCGTTGCCAACCAATTATATCCTTTAAGATGGCTAGCTTTCGGCTTCACCCAGTCTGAGGTACTAATCCGGATGACCCGGTAGTAACAATTATAGAGGTGCTCCCTTTACCGCCTAGCCGAACAATCGGGAATGTAGGGGTAAGCACAAGAGCCAGGCAACCCAGCTTGGCCAAAATCTTAAGTCAAATTGATGCATATTTATGGCTTTATTATGATAATTACGAAAGGCAAATTCTCCATTGAGACTGTTTATAACCTGAAAGTGGCCCAGCGTCGGCTTCCACCCCTTTGTAGATGCTACACAGGGTGTTTTCGTACTAACAATACAACCCTTAGCCGACGTCTCGGTGCCCGGAGGCGGTTGTGTTAGCGGAAACGAGGCAATCAGATATGCAGGCTTTATAACTTTCACTTAGTCATAGGAGTTTGAAGTTCGGGGCCAGTTACTAGCCCCCGGTTAGTGTTCGGCGTCAGCCGGGGTCAAACCAGTAACACTTCGACCAATCTTATGAAAGGCCCATTGTTTAATACGGTCATCGGATCGCCGACCAGTTTACGCTCATTGGGACAGTCAGTTTTTGACTTTCTCCACTGAGGTACTTGACCAGTTAAACCGGAAGTACAATCGCAGTGGTTGTCCCTTTGCACTCCTAGCCGAACAAAGCGGAACGTAGGAGGCAAGCACAGAAGCCGGGCAACCCAACTATTGACCGAAGACACAATTCGAAACTGATGCATATAAAGCAATATCCGAGAACGTTTTGCCGAGGACTCCTCGGAGTGCCTTGGCTTTTGGTGGGTTCGGCTCTAGTCGCAGCCCCCCGTTGATATTGCCGAAGCTTTAAATGTGTCCGGCGTCGTATTGTGAGACTTATGCTGGAAACACACAAATAGGTTAAAAGTGCCATAAGCATGGAAAACCAAAAAACTTTAGTAAAAACTTTACATCCGAACTAAAAGCAAGTTTTTTGTGCCAATCCGAAATTGATCTTAAAAAATTTGTGCTTCTGTCGTGCTTTAACATGACACATCCGATCTCTAAACTTCAAGTAGGTCAGCCTTCGGCTTCAACCTCCTTATCCCGAAGGCGGAATGCTTCTCCAAGGCCAGTTTAGTGAACTAAACTCAAGCGGTTTTTAGAGAGAAGCCAGGCTATCCGGCTATTGACCACACTCGGGTCAAAAAAGGAGTGGTAGAAAAAGACTTTGCAACGACTGAGAAGAAAAACATTCATTATAAAATGGCTCGTATAAATTTAAGAGCCCCCAGTTAACCTATGACAGGAAGTGTTTTTAACAAACAACGCATGTGAGCATGGTCGAACCGAACACAAATTAAAAATGTAAAAACTTTGAGCATGAAAGCGACTTAGCTGGTTAATGTGTTCGGCGTTGATGATGTGGGCCGAGCTTGCGGCGGGTCGAGGTCCCAGCCCCCAAACCGGTCCCGAGGTGCACAAGCGAGGAGCTTGGCTCGATTAAGTGGCGATGCCGCATGATCGATTTGGCGAGCCGAAGCCCTTGGTCCAGCCGAGGTTACAAAAACCCTCATGACCGAGGTGACGAAGAGCTCGATGAAAAAAAAAGAAGTGTTTAACAATCAACGTTTGAACGAACAACTTTTTTGTTTAACACAAATATAATGTTTGGTTGAACCGAACAAGAAATAAAATAAAACAATTTTTAAAGAAAAAAACTGAGCATGGAGGCGACTTAGCTAGTTAATGTGCTCGGTATTGTTGACGAGGTTCGAGCTCGTGGCGGGACAAAGACGTAGTCCGCAGCCTAGCCAAGGTCCCAGCCCCCAAGCCCGAGGTAACCGAGCGAGGAGTTCGGCTTGATGAGGTGGTGATGCCGCATAGTCGATGTGGCGAGGCGAAGCCCCCGGTCCAGCTAACGTGACGAAGTTGGTCGGCTGGTGACGCCGAAGTCACCGGAGTAGGTTGATGAAGAGATGGCGAAGCCCCCGGTCTAGCCAAGGTGACGGGGCAGGTCGATAGTATGACGTTTGCAGCCCCATGCCGGCCGAGGTGTCGAAGCAGGTCGGCGTGGTGGACATCGGCTTGGTCAGCCGGATTAGTATTTGGGATTTCTTCGGAATCGTCCTCCGGTACTATGGTGCGAGGGGCGAGTCCGGCCAGGGTTGACTCCTGATGTTCGAACGCCGAGGTCGTGTCCAGGATTGAAGCTGGATACGGGATAAGAGAGGCGAGTCCGGCCGGAATTGACTCCCGATCTTCGGACGCAGAGGTCACATCCAGGCTTGAAGAAGCAATTGTGCGGCGATGCCGTCGTGGGCCGGATGTTGTGACGCGGTCGATGCCCGCTTGATGAAGTGACCAGGCAGCGATGCCGGTGTGCCCGCTCCGTATAATTCGTGGGGTGACAATGTTGGTGATAATTTACCCTTCACGATACCGAACTCTTGTTCGGCTTGCCGAGATAATGATCCGAAGAGGTTGAGTTCGGCTCGATGAAGCGACGACCCGTCTGGCGCAGGTCGGCAGCCGTGCAGCAACATTGTCAGGCTGGTTTGACACCGGCGCAACCGTGAAGGTTAACTCCGAAAAGGAGCAAAATTTGTGAGCATGTGTTCGGAAACAAAACACAATAACCTAGAAAGAGATTCCTCCAAAAAGGTTGTCCAATATCCCGTTCATGAAGAAAGATGAACTCGGGTCGGATTCGTATTCGCGCAGAAAACAGATCAGAAAATCTATGCGCTCATCGGAGGTTTCCCGGAGTTTGAACGGTCGGATCGAACTGAAATTTTGAGGGACAGTACATATAGGAATTCCGCAGCCAGCCAATGGTTGGATCCTCCAAAGGACGTCCGAGCTAGAATCTGGACACCATGCTCCAAACTCGTCCGGATTCTCGTCCAGATTCGACAGGGCTCCGGTATATCAGAGATCGACAGAGATCGCTCCATCAGAACGCGACAAAATTTTACAGGGTTGTTATAGACTCAATTCCGCACAATTCCACCAAAGGAATCGTCAAAGCGATGCTCTAGGAGGCGGTGGCCCCGGATACAAGTTCGCTGTCCGGAAAAATAGCACGGTCGCCCGAGGGCAATGTTGAGGTAGAGCCCCCGAGCTCCATGGATGATTCCTCCATGATCATAATAGAGATCGGAGTTGATGTTGATGAAGGACCTCATCCGAACATGACAATCGGAGGCAGAGGACAGTCCTCGGTCGAGCCAAGGTAACCAGTCGAGCCGGAGACGAAGATGCCGATGTCGCAGTTGATCTGTAGGAGGGCCATTGATCCTTCGCCGATCACACAGCGGAAGTCTCAATGAAAGCACCATTGTCGGTGTCAAAACCGGCAGATCTCGGGGTAGGGGGTCCCAAGCTATGGATTTAGGATCGATGGTAACGATGAACATGGTGTTTTACCAAGGTTCGGGCCCTCTCTATGGAGATAAAACCCTACGTCCTGCTGTTGTTTATATCAATGGAGTATTAAGTACAGAGTTGATCTACCTCGAGATCATACGTTGTGGTCTAAACCCTATGGGTATGATGGATCAATATCGTAATGATCTATCGACTAGCCTGGCCTCAGCTTTTATAATATACCAGAGGCGTAGGATAACAAGAGTCCTAGTCGAATACGTCGGTGGAGAGAAGTCCTTGTCTTGATCACCAAGTCTTGTAGAATCTTCCTCGTATATGTCATCGGCTGTCCGAACTGGCCCATTAGTGAACCGCCATGGGGGTCCTCGGCCCGACCCACTGGTCGAGAGACGACGTGGTGAGTCCCCCCTAGTCCAGGACACCGTCAGAGACGACTCAGGCAGCTGAGACGGCTGAGCTGGACTGTGAGGAGTCTGCTGAGGATCCGGCTGAGTCTGCTGAGGCGGCGTCTAGTTTGGAAGCTTGATGTTCTCCTTTCTCCATACGCAGGTACTCCTTAAGGCATTTTCTAGAAAAATCTCCCCTTCACCTGTAGGGTACTCAAGCTCCAGCCCCTCGAATCCCTCCATTATTTTATCCACCCCGACAATAGCAAAGCCATGTGGAATCGGATGGCAATGGAAAGTTCCCTCAGCTCGAGGAGGTAAGACAAGCCGAGCGCCACCTTCAAGGTCAGGTTATGGCATTTCGCCATTAGCACACAATGTTCATTCTCCGTGATACTATCCACGGGGTAGAGAGGAGCCGTGATATCAGGCTAAACGAGCTCCGTGGAAGCCACGCTGCTTCTCCGCTGACATGGTGGGGTAGCTTCGGGGGCAGTGTCGAATGAAGGATCTTCGTGCCGCTGAGATGGTTGGCCGGTAGCTCGCTGCCTCTCAAGTTCCTCTAGTTTCGCTAATCTTGCATTGATCTTCTGCATTTCGCTTGCTTCCTCTTTCTTCTTTCTCTCTCGGCTTCTATAACCACCGCTGTCGGGAAACCCATGCACCCACGGAATGGAGTCTGATGTGCCTCGTGTTCGTTCAGGGTGTTCAGGATTCCCAAGGGCCTGTGTCAGCTCGTCCCTCTCTCTATCGGGGTGGAACCTCCCTTCCTGCGCTGCCTTGATTGCTTCCTCAAGCTTCTTGACGGGTATTGCAAGTTGAGCTTTCGTCCAAACACACTTCCCTGTTTTTGGGTCCAAAGTTCCCCCAACCCTGAAGAACCAAGTCCTTGACCAATCTAGCCAGTGCAATGTCGCTGGTTGAACCCCTTTAGCAAGCAGGTCTTGCTCAGCTTTGTCCCACGTAGGCCAGGCTTTGCTGTAGCCACCTGACCCCGTAACATGGTGATACTTCTTCTTTGCAGCATTTTTCTTATTTGTCTCTGACCTTTGCTTGCCCTTCTCCGATTTCTTGTAGGCCACAAATGCGAGCCAGTGATCTTTTATCTTCTCATATGGACCGGTGAATTCTGGAGTCTTGTCTTTCTCGACAAACATTTTGTTCAAATCTTTCTTCCAGTTCTTGAATACTTCTGCCATCTTCTTAAGAGCAAACGCCTTGACCTTATTCGGATCCGCCTCTGGCGGTAGGCTAAAATTTGTCATCAGCGAGGTCCAAAGATCATCTTTCTGTCTATCCTGGACATAAGAAACTTCAGGGTAATTCTTCTTATTCAATTCTTGGATGCTGATCGGGACACTATCCCTAACAATAACTCTACACTGATGTATAAATGTGTCCTTGCTCCACTTGGGAGCAATCGGTTGGCCATCTCGACTGACTTCTTCGATCGTGAACCCTTCATCCTGACGCAACCTTTTCTTCGGGCCTCGTCTCCTTACGGAAGTTTGGCTCGATCCGTGTGACGCCCCCGGCTCAATCGTGCACTAATCATACACGCAAATGCACACGATCAAGCCAAAGGACTCACGGGAAGATATCACAACACAACTCTAAAACATAAATAAGTCATACAAGCTTTATATTACAAACCAGGGGCCTCGAGGGCTCGAATACAAAAGCTCGCATACAAACGTCAGCGGAAGCATCCGATATCTGAGTACAGATATGAAACAGAAACAGAAAGGCCTTAGAAAGGCGGGGCAAAAAACAACACTACGATCGAAAGGCGCAGGCCTCCTGCCTGGGACCCTCCGAACCTACTCCTGGTCGTCAGTCAACTCGTAGTAGTATCCACCGTCGGGGTAGTAGTAGCGATCGTCGGCGGGGACAGCTGTCTCAGGGGCTCCGTCATCTTGGTCACGACAAACTGATATGAGGAGAAAAGGAAAACAAAGCAACCGTGAGTACTCAGAAGTACTCAGCAAGCAAGGATCTACACTACATATGCAACATTTTCAAAGAGAGGCTGTATATGTGGACTGGGCTACAGAAATGCCAGAATAGAGAGGAAATCCTAGTCCTATCGAAGACTAGCATCTTCAGCGGTCTTGCAGCAATAGAAGAGAGTAGAACAGTACAATATAATGTAGCAGTATCATTAAGTCTCAACCTCACCCAGAGATCCTTTCTCGACTCCCTGCGAGAAAGCAATCCCAGAGCCATACAGTCATCAACCTCGTCCTGAGATCCGTTCTCGACTCCCTGCGAGAAGCAATCCCAGAGCCATAGTATCCAAGTATCCAGTTCTAATTGTATCAATCAGGATACAACTCCGAGTGTCCGTTACCGAGGATCCGGCTATGCATAGATTAGTTCTTCCCTGCAGGGGTGCACCAACTTACCCACCACGCTCGCTTAACTCCGGCCGGACACACTTTTCCGGGTCATGCCCGGCCTCGGCCAAACGACACACCGCAACCCTACCTACAGCTCAGCAGAGAGGTCCCCGCCGGTCTACATCCTAAGTGCAAGGGGGTCTTGGCCATTGCCCCTCGACCTCCGGGTCGTTGCGCACAGGGTGGATACCAGCATCGCCTCTGGTGGCCGACACGATCCGACCATGCCGCAATGCTAAACTGGATGTCTGTCAGAGCTTTCGGCTGATGCATACGATGCAGAACGCCCATACTATGCCCACGTGGTGGTTAGTGCTATCGGGCCAGAGGCCCACTCAGATCAAATATCCAAACCGTTAGTACCTTGGTAGTGCGGTAACGAGCAGAGACTCACGATCGATGTGACCCCGTCGCCCCGTCTCGAGGACTTGCGGCAAGGGCCAAGAATGCCCGGCCACGCCTCGTATTCTCACTCGGGCACCACACAGGCACCCGTCTTCACAACACTCGCCTCTCAGGAGCACGCGGGTACCCCTCAGGGTCGATCCGCCTATCCAAGTAACAGTGTAAAGTCCAAGTATCCGTGTGTCCATAACATCAGAGGAATCCGAGGTATCACCCTCGTTGAATTCCCACTCGATGTATCCATCAAGGTGAACTCGGAGGAATCACCCTTGATGGGTTCACACTTGATGTGTTGCACGACAGCGTCGTTACCGAAAGTGGTGAAGGAGGAATCACCCTCGATGACCACGACCAAATAGCTACTCTACAGGGTTAACATCAGAAGTGCTACAAGAGGTTTCACCCTCGGCACTCGATAGTAACGCTGCAGTGTCGTTACAACTAAGGGGGGGTGATGTGCGGTGTCGGGGCCTGGTCTTCAATCCCGTTGATCGGGTCTTCTGATAATCCAGCGGGGCAGTCGGGACTAGTGGGGTCACTGATAGGTCTCTACCCAACATATACTAAGCAGTCTAGGTTATGCAGGTAATTATCAACAGCAGGTTACAATAAACAGGCTATGCATCAAAATAGGTAAAGCAGCAGCAGCAGCAATTCTAATGCAAGCATGAGAAAATAGAATGGGCGATATCGGTATGCTCAAGGGGGGGGGGGGGGCTTGCCTGGTTGCTCGGCGGCAAGGGCAAGGTCGTCAATGGTGTCGTCGGTCTCCGGAGCTGCGTCGGTCTCGGGGACGACGTCGGGGTCTAACGAGAGAGAAGAAGGGGAGGAAACAATAAATACAGAGCAAACAAGTGCAGCACAAAGCATAACATGGTAATACGCGGTGACAGAGATGATCTAACGCAGTGCCGGGTGATACTGGCGAAGGAGGAATTCATCCGGGAATGTACTCCCGGTGTTTGGCATTTTCGGACGGAGGGACAGGAGGGGGACGGTTGCATGTTCGCTATGCTAGGGACATGTGGCGGACGAACGGACCGTGTATTCGGATTCGTCTCGTCGTTCTGAGTAACTTCCATGTACAAAGTTTTTCGATCTAAGCTACGGATTATTTTATATGATTTTCTAAAGATTTTAGCAATTTATGAAATTTATTTAATCATTTAAGTTCGAATTATCCAAAACAGTGTATGCCGACGTCATCATGACGTCAGCATGACGTCAGCAGTCAACCTGACAGGTGGGGTCCACCTGTCATAGACTGTCCAGTTAATTAGTGATTAATTAATTTAATTACTGTTAATTAGACTAACTACTTAATTAGATTAACCTAATCAGAGTTAATTAACTTAAATAATTTACTAATTAATCAATTAACTAATTAATTAATTATTTTATTAATTCATTTTATTTTCATTTCTCTTTTTTTTTAAACGTTTCAGGGGCTGGGCCCACCTGTCATAGGCACAGGGGGTGGGGCCCAGCGGTCAGTGGCACAGGGGCTTTGGCCCCACTGGGCAGTGGCCCAGGAGGCCACAGCGGGCGCGGGCGCGGCGCGCGGGCAGCAGCAGGGGCGAGCGGGCGCTGGGCGCGGCCGGGGCCGGAATGCGGCGGGGCGAGGCCGGCGGAGCAGAGCAGCAGTGGCAGCGGGGTGCCCGCGGCGGCGCGACGGCGAGTGCGCGGGCAGGGCCAGCGCGGGGCGGCGCGAGCGGCCGGACGGGCGCGGCAGCGCGGCGGGACGGGCGCGTGCGTGCGGGGCGAGGCGATCGGCGCTGGGGGCGGGCGCGGTCCGGTGCGGGAGCGAGGGAGAGAGAGGAGGCCGGAGCCTCACCGTCGTTGCAGGAGAGAGGGGGCGGCGAGGCTCGAGGGAGCGGCTCGGGGTGGAGGTAGGAGACGGCGAGGCGTCGACGGGGACGAGGGCGAGGCGGCGGTGGTCGACGGGCGCGTCGGTCGCGTCGAGCGCGGCGAGGCGAGCGGCGCGGGGTCTCGGACCGAGCCAGAAATGGATCGGGGGGGGAGCGAGGGGGGGGGAATGGGTGTCGGTGGGGGGTTAGGGTTTCGGCCAGGGGGCCAATAGGGGGAAGGGGTGGTCGCCAGCTGGCTATGGCCATGGATCTGGCAAGGGGGGGTTTCTCTTTTTATTTTTTTGTCTTGTTTTCTTTTTGTTTTTGGCTTTATTTCTTTTTCTTATTTTCTTTTCTCTCATTTTTTGTTTTGTCTTTTGTTTTTATTTCAAACCACTTTTGTAAAATATGAGACTTGCCCAAATATTTACAGTGCAATATTAGACATTGTTAGAAAATGGTTTGGAGTACAAATGATTTCATTTGGATTTTATTTAAATAAAAAGGTATTAACCAACTCTGTTTTCCTACTGTTAGAGTCACTTAGTTAATTTAGTGAATATTGGTTATGATTTTAGAGTTGTCTCTGGAATATTTGCCAGTTATTGAACATTTTATTTTCTGGTTTGGGCAACTTTTATTTGCACTTTCAGTTTGAATTTCAATTTTGAATTTGGATTTGAAATGAGATATGGTGCTAATGATGATTAAGCACTGTTAATCATGATGACATGGCACTATCAAAATGGGATTACTGTGGCTAACCACTGGGGGTGTTACAAGTCTCCTCCACTAACAAGAATTCTCGTCCCGAGAATTAAGAGGTTGAAGGGAAAAGTTCGGGGTATTCCGCACGAAGATTATCCTCGCGTTCCCAAGTGGCTTCATCTTCAGTATGATTTGACCACTGCACTTTGAGGAACTTGGTAACCTTCTGACGGGTTCGCCATCAAAGAAGTTGTAGAGTTGAAAATTTATCCGACGAAACGCCAGTAGATATAGCCCGCATAATCTTCGGGCTCACACAGAATATGGAAGGCATAGGTTCAACCTATCGGGGCATCTTAGGAACATATAGCACAAACTTCTGGAATAAATAACTCAAGCTCGGAAGCAGAGCATGGTTGACAATGCAGAGGATACAAATTACCAAAGGCATTATGTATCCGAGGAAAGACTCACAAAGTTATTGAATATGAAGGACATTGTCGGATAATAATTCGACAAAGGGTCTGACGGTCCATAGCGGAGCTGATGTGAGCATCGGCACACAACCAGATGAAGAAGGTATGCAAAGGCATAGGATTATAGAACATCTGAATAATTTGATGCTTAGATAACAAAGGAATTATGAATTCCAAAACGAAGGATCAGAAGCAGATGCTCTGATCAAGGATGGATAACTTGAGTAGGCTTAGGGGTACAATTGGCGGCAATTTTATTGGTCGAGATCTAGCCCATGTTTAAAATGACGTCTGAGCCAGAAAGATAACTTTAAAAGGATCAACTAATGATTGCGTGCCTTCGCACTCATGTTGAATCAATAAGATCAAAATGACGGTGTCGAAGGATACTAATGAATATTGCCAGTCATATGGAAAGCATCCATAATGCAAGTAGACAAGTATTTGCAGAGCAATTAGCTGCTAAGGATTTTCGGAAGATCGAATAGTATTTCAAAGTATTTTGGCAAAACACAAGATCAAGTGGGGATGAACGAATCCCCGGAAAGTGTGAGGAATTATCTGCAATGTGAAAGAAGCTGCAAAGCAGTAGGCTCATCGGATTTCCGGATTAACGAAGAGTATTTCGGGGCATCTTATGCATACGGGAGTAACTAGGAATGAAGATACAAACGGCAAGGAAGTGTAGCTATTCATAGTGATTATCGGTGGTAAGGATTTGCAATGGCTAAGGACACAAGGGTCTCGGAAAACATCGAAGAGTATCTTCAGAACCTTCTGATGAAGCAGACGATCATCTGAAATGAAAGGGCTCTCCGGGAGAAAGTAATTACGAGAACCTATAGTCAGAGTTTGTAAAATCTTTAACCCGAGTAGAAGGGAGATTAGAGTCCCAGAGTATAGACGAGGAATAAAAGATACTAATACCACCCAGTTGGCGACGTGGGCCCGTAAGCCACACAGCCAAGTTAGTAAAACAGTTTTGGACCACTAGACTTCAACTTCGGCCAAGGAGTTGGAAAGGGGGATTCCTACAGGCAGTCGGCTCTGATACCAACTTGTGACGCCCCTGGCTCAATCGTGCACTAATCATACACGCAAATGTACACGATCAAGCCTAAGGATTCACGGGAAGATATCACAACACAACTCTAAAACATAAATAAAGTCATACAAGCTTTATATTACAAGCCAGGGGCCTCGAGGGCTCGAATACAAAAGCTCGCATACAAACATCAGCGGAAGCATCAGATATCTGAGTACAGATATGAAACAGAAACAGAAAGGCCTTAGAAAGGCGGGGCAAAATAAAACACTACGATCGAAAGGCGCAGGCCTCCTGCCTGGGACCCTCTGAACCTACTCCTGGTCGTCAGTCAACTCGTAGTAGTATCCACCCTCGGGGTAGTAGTAGCGATCGTCGGCGGTTATAGCTGTCTCAGGGGCTCCGTCATCTTTGTCACGACAAACTGATATGGGGAGAAAAGGAAAACAAAGCAACCGTGAGTACTCAGAAGTACTCAGAAAGCAAGGATCTACACTACATATGCAACATTTTCAAAGAGAGGCTGTATATGTGGACTGGGCTGCAGAAATGCCAGAATAGAGAGGAAATCCTAGTCCTATCGAAGACTAGCATCTTCAGCGGTCTTGCAGCAATAGAAGAGAGTAGAACAGTACAATATAATGTAGCAGTATCATTAAGTCTCAACCTCACCCAGAGATCCTTTCTCGACTCCCTGCGAGAAAGCAATCCCAGAGCCATATAGTCATCAACCTCGTCCTGAGATCCCTTCTCGACTCCCTGCGAGAAGCAATCCCAGAGCCATAGTATCCAAGTATCCAGTTCTAATTGTATCAATCAGGATACAACTCCGAGTGTCCGTTACCGAGGATCCGGCTATGCATAGATTAGTTCTTCCCTGCAGGGGTGCACCAACTTACACACCACGCTCGCTTAACTCCGGCTAAACACACTTTTCCGGGTCATGCCCGGCCTCGGCCAAACGACACACCGCAACCCTACCTACAGCTTAGTAGAGAGGTCCCCGCCGGTCTACATCCTAAGCACAAGGGGGTCTTGGCCATCGCCCCTCGCCCTCCGGGTCGTTGCGCACAGGGTGGATACCAGCATCGCCTCGGGGGGCCGACACGATCCGACCATGCCGCAATGCTGAACTGGACGTCTGTCAGAGCTTTCAGCTGATGCATACAATGCAGAACGCCCATACTATGCCCACGTGGTGGTTAGTGCTATCGGGACAGAGGCCCACTCAGATAAAATATCCAAACCGTTAGTACCTTGGTAGTGCGGTAACGAGCAGAGACTCACGATCGATGTGACCCCGTCGCCCCGTCTCGAGGACTTGCGGCAAGGGCCAAGAATGCCCGGCCACGCCTTGTATTCTCACTCGGGCACCACACAGGCACCTGTCTTCACAACACTCGCCTCTCAGGCGCACGCGGGTACCCCTCCGGGTCGACCCGCCTATCCAAGTAACAGTGCAAAGTCCAAGTATCCGTGTGTCCATAATATCAGAGGAATCCGAGGTATCACCCTCATTGAGTTCCCACTCGATGTATCCGTCAAGGTGAACTCGGAGGAATCACCCTCTATGGGTTCACACTTGATGTGTTGCACGAAAGCATCGTTACCGGAAGTGGTGAAGGAGGAATCACCCTCGATGACCACGACCAAATAGCTACTCTACAGGGTTAACATCAGAAGTGCTATAAGAGGTTTCACCCTCGGCACTCGATAGTAACGCTGCAGTGTCGTTACAACTAAGGGGGGGTGATGTGCGGTGTCAGGGCCTGGTCTTCAATCCCGTTGATCGGGTCTTCTGATAATCCAGCGGGGCAGTCGGGACTAGTGGGGTCACTGATAGGTCTCTACCCAGCATATACTAAGCAGTCTAGGTTATGCAGGTAATTATCAACAGCAGGTTACAATAAACAGGCTATGCATCAGAATAGGTAAAGCAGCAGCAGCAGCAATTCTAATGCAAGCATGAGAAAATAGAATGGGCGATATCGGTATGCTCAAGGGGGGGCTTGCCTGGTTGCTTGGCGGCAAGGGCAAGGTCGTCAATGGTGTCGTCGGTCTTCGGAGCTGCGTCGGTCTCGGGGACGACGTCGGGGTCTAACGAGAGAGAAGAGGGGGAGGAAACAATAAATACAGAGGAAACAAGTGCAGCACAAAGCATAACATGGTAATACACGGTGACAGAGATGATCTAACGCAGTGCCGGGTGATACTTGCGAAGGGGGAATTCATCCGGGAATGTACTCCCGGTGTTTGGCATTTTCGGACGGAGGGACCGGAGGGGGACGGTTGCATGTTCGCTATGCTAGGGACGTGTGGCGGACGAACGGACCGCGTACTCAGATTCGTCTCGTCGTTTTGAGTAACTTTCATGTACAAAGTTTTTCGATCTGAGCTACGGATTATTTTATATGATTTTCTAAAGATTTTAGCAATTTCTGGAATTTATTTAATCATTTAAATTCGAATTATCCAAAACAGTGTATGCTGACATCATCATGACATCAGCATGATGTCAGCAGTCAACTTGACAGGTGGGGTCCACCTGTCATAGACTGTCCAGTTTATTAGTGATTAATTAATTTAATTACTGTTTAATTAGACTAACTACTTAATTAGATTAACCTAATCAGAGTTAATTAACTTACTAATTAATCAATTAACTAATTAATTATTTATTTTATTAATTCATTTTATTTTCATTTCTCTTTTTTTTTAAACGTTTCAGGGGCTGGGCCCACCTGTCATAGGCACAGGGGGGTGGGGCCCAGCGGTCAGTCGCACGGGGACTTCGGCCCTACTGGGCAGTGGCCCAGGAGGCCACAGCGAGCGCGCGCGCGGGCAGCGGCAGGGGCGAGCGGGCGCTAGGCGCGGCCGGGGCCGGAGCGCGGCGAGGCGAGGCCGACGGAGCAGAGCAGCAGCGGCAGCGGGGTGGCTGCGGCGGCGCGACGGCGAGTGCGCGGGCGGGGCCAGCGCGGGGCGGCGCGAGCGGGCGGACGGGCGCGGCAGCACGGTAGGACTGGCGCGTGCGTGCGGGGCGAGGCGAGCGGCGCTGGGGGCCGGCGCGGTCCGGTGCGGGAGCGAGGGAGAGAGAGGAGGCCGGAGCCTCACCGGCGTTGCAGGGGAGAGGGGGCGGCGAGGCTCGAGGGAGCTGCTCGGGGTGGAGGTCGGAGACGGCGAGGCGTCGACGGGGACGAGGGCGAGGCGGCGGTGGTCGACGGCGTCGACGGGCGCGTCGGGCGCGGCGAGGCGAGCGGCGCGGGGTCTCGGCCCGATCCAGAAATGGATCGGGGGGGAGCGAGGGGGGGAATCGGTGTCGGTGGGGGGTTAGGGTTTCGGCCAGGAGGCCATATAGGGGGAAGGGGTGGGCCGGCCAGCTGGGCTATGGCCCAGCTGGGCCGGGGGGGGGGGGGGTTCTCTTTTTATTTTTTTGTCTGTTTTCTTTTTGTTTTTGGCTTTATTCTTTTTCTTATTTTCTTTTCTCTCATTTTCTTTTTGTCTTTTGTTTTATTTCAAACCACTTTTGTAAAATATGAGACTTGCCCAAATATTTACAGTGCAATATTAGACATTGTTAGAAAATGGTTTGGAGTACAAATGATTTCATTTGGATTTTATTTTAATAAAAAGGTATTAACCAACTCTGTTTTCCTACTGTTAGAGTCACTTAGTTAATTTAGTGAATATTGGTTATGATTTTAGAATTGTCTCTGAAATATTTGCCATTTATTGAACATTTTATTTTCTGGGTTTGGACAACTTTTATTTGCACTATCAGTTTGAATTTCAATTTTGAATTTGGATTTGAAATGAGATATGGTGCTAATGATGATTAAGCACTGTTAATCATGATGACATGACACTATCAAAATGGGATTACTGTGGCTAACCACTGGGGGTGTTACAATCCGGAGGGCTAAAAGAAGAAAGAAACGTTAATATATGTATATACAAAACAATTAATGCATCAAGTCACTAGAGGCTTAATTAATATATGTATATATACCTCACCGGACTTTGCAACAGTTAAGGCTCCCTCCTCCGTTCGGTCACCGAAGCCGTCATGATCTCCTTCCTCCTCCATTCGGTCACCGGAGCCATCATGATCTCCTTCCTCCTCCATTGGATCACCGGAGCCGTCATCCTCTCTTTCCTGACCATCGGTGTCGTTGAGAAACGACAAGGTGATATCACCTCCGTCGCGGATTATATCCCCCAACAACTCTTCTTTTTCTAGGTCTCTGTCCATAGTTTCTGCAAATATTACAACATGGCAATATACAAACATGAGAGATGGATTAGTGGCAAACATGGACTTAATCACAACAAGGAATCATATGCATATGAGCAATGGATTAGTGGCAAACATCATGCAAAGTTCACAAGTTTTATAACAGTCAGTTTCAGACGATCGTCGAGGACTCCTGCCCCCTCATGTCAGAGTTATCGGGGATATGTTGAATTCCCGAGAGAGTTAAGGGTGTTCTAACGCGGCACAACACGATACAGGTGATGGGGGCTAACATCCGGGAATGTTTTCCCGAAGTCTGCATTTTCGGACAGATGAACCGGAGGGGGACGGTTCCATGTTCGCTATGCTAGCTGCTTGTGACAGTCAGTTTCAGACGATCGTCGAGGACTCCTCCCCCTCATGTCTGAGTTATCGGGGATATGTTGAATTCCCGAGAGAGTTAGGGGTGTTCTAACGCGGCACAACACGATATAGGTGAAGGGGGATAACATCCGCGAATGTTTTTCCGAAGTCTGCATTTTCGGACAGATGAACCGGAGGGGGACGGTTCCAGGTTCGCTATGCTAGCTACTTGTGACAGTCAGTTTTAGAAGATCGTCGAGGACTCCTCCCCCCTCATGTCTGATGAGTCGTCCTATCTTTCGAGAGAGGATACTTTGCGGACCGCCTCTCTCATGGTCGTCGACGATTCTTGCGGACCCCCCCCCCTCATGTCGAAGTTATCTGGGATATGTTGAATTCCCGAGAGAGTTAGGGGTGTTCTATAACGCGGCACTACACGATATAGGACCGCCCCCCTCACTACACATACTTGCGGACCCCCCCCCCCCCCCCCTCATGTCGAAAAAAATTTCTATGAACATAAAAAATTCTAACTTTGTTACAAACATATGAACATATGAACATTTTCTATATATATACATCAATCCATCCATCCATACATATATATATACATACATGAACAAAAAAAATTCTATGAACATAAAAAATTCTATACATCAATCCATCCATCCATACATATATACATACATACATTTTCTTTGCATATTCTTTGCATATGAACATATGAACATATTCTAACTTTGCATATGAACATATGAACATATGAAAATTCTAAGATATGAAAAAATGCAAGGCAGGGGCAAGGGTGGCGGCTAAGCAGCAGGGCAGGGGCGGCAGCGGCGGCAGCGCAGGGGAAGGGGCCGGGGCGGAGCTCGCTGGGGGTGGCGTCGGGGGCGGCGATGAGGAGCGTGCGGGCTCGGGGCAGGGCGTCGGGTAGGGCGTCACTGTCGGGAGGGCGGCGCAGCAGCCTGGCGGCGTCGGCATCGGGGCAGGGCATTGGGAGGAGAATGGGAGGTTGGGGAAGATTTGCTAAGTGTTGGCTTATATACCCAACCCTTTAGTCCCGGTTGGTGGCTCCAACCGGGACTAAAGGCCCCACTTTCGTCCCGGTTGGAGCCACCAACCGGGACAAAAGGTCAGTTTCAGCAGCCGAAAGGGCAGGAAGTAGAGACCTTTAGTTCTGGTTGGTGGCTCTTACCGGGACGAAAGGGGGGCCTTTCGTCCCGGTTCGAGCCACCAACTGGGACTAAAGGTCTGTGCTGCCGCATCCATAAGTTTAGTCCCACCTCGCTAGTTGAGAGGGGCTCGGAGTGGTTTATAAACGCTGCTGTCGCAACCCTCTCGAGCTCCTCTCTACTGCAGGCAGTACATGCCTATTTGACGCCCTGTTGGGCCTGATTGCACTGCGGGCCTGCATCCTGGCCCATTTCTAGGGTTTCTAGTCGTATGCAGGCCCTGGTGGCAAGTAGGTGGGCCTTTTTTTTATTTTTTGCATTTGTTATGTTTTTAAATTTTTAATGTTATTTTTTTGCATATGTTATTTTTAGTTATATAATTTTAGTTGCATAAATTTTATATAATTTTAGTTGCGTAAGTTTTATTTTTTATTGATTCTTTTTAGTTGAGTCCTTTTGTTATTAGAGTTTTATAAAAGCTTTTTGTCGAAAATGCTCTTTGGAGCTCGGGCTCCATGGAGCCCGGGTTTGACTTGATCAAAATTCAAATTTTCACGTTCCAATTTTTTTTGAAAAAAATACACACATACTTAGAGACATAAAGCATATGTGTGTAAATTTTCAGGATGAAACACCTTAAAATGAGTGCTACACAAAAAGAACAAATCTGAGGCTTTTTAGTAGCTGCACTATTTATCCTCAAAGTCCATGAATTTGTCTTTTTTGCACAGATCACATATTAGGGTATTTCATCTTGAAATTTTACACACATACACATAACATCCTTGTTTACTTGTATAATTTTTTTTAGATTTTTTTTAAACTGAAAAGTGTGAATTTTGAATTTTTACACACACACACACATACACATAACATCCTCTTTGGAGTCCGAGCTCCAAAACGCCCTACTCCTTTTTAGTTTTCTATTAAAGTTTGTAACAAAAAATACTTGATGAAAATTATTTTTACTATTAAAGTTTTTAACAAATAAATACTTTGATAATTTTAGTTAATTTTAATTTGATTATTTTTAGTTGATTCTTTTTGCTATTAAAGAATATTATATTTAATTGATTCTTTTTAGTTAATTATTTTTGCTATTAGAGTTTTATAAGAGCTTTTTAGTTCATTCTTTTTGCTATTAGAGTTTTCTAAAATCTTTTTAGTTCATTCTTTTAGCTATTAGTTCATTCTTTGAGTTAAATGACCCTGAAATTGAAAAACAGTACAAATGAACTCTGAAAAGGTTGAAAGTTGGCATGGTATCATCATTTCACCCACATAGTATGCGCTAAAAAGTTGAGAGGGTTACGGCAAAAACTGGATGCACTTCGTATACAAAATGGACAATCTCTTTCGAAGTATCAGGGGTTTGGACGAAAACTCAGCTGTTACAAAGGCATTTTATTTTTTTAAACTTATTTCAACTCCAGACTTTTTGTTTATTCAACATGCACCATTCAAAGCCATATCATCAATTTTCAAGTCTTTCTGACTTCATTTGCTATTTTCATGTATTTACTGATTTTTTTTAGCTAAATGACCCTGAAATTGAAAAGCAGTACAAAAGAACTCTGAAAACGTTGAAAGTTGGCATGGTATCATCATTTCACCCACATAGCATGTGCTAAAAAGTTGAGAGGGTTACGGCAAAAACTGGATGCAGTTCGTGTACAAAATGGACAATCTCTTTCGAAGTATCATGGTTTCGGACGAAAACTCATCTGTTACAAAGGCATTTCATTTTTTAACTTATTTGAACTCCAGACTTTTTGTGCGTTCAACATGCACCATTCAAAGCCACATCATCAATTTTCAACCATTTCTGACTTCATTTGCTATTTTTCATACATTTACTGATTTTTTTAGCTAAATGACCCTGAAATTGCAAAAGCGGTACAAAAGAACTCTGAAAACGTTGAAAGTTGGCATGGTATCATCATTTCACCCACATAGCATGTGCTAAAAAGTTCAGAGGGTTACGGCAAAAACTGGATGCACTTCGTGTACAAAATGAACAATCTCTTTCGAAGTATCAGGGTTTTGGACGAAAACTCATTTGTTACAAAGGCATTTCATTTTTTAACTTATTTCAACTCCAGACTTTTTGTGCATTCAACATGCACCATTCAAAGCCACATCGTCAATTTTCAACCCTTTCTGACTTCATTTGCTATTTTTCATGCATTTACTGATTTTTTTAGCTAAATGACCCTGAAATTGAAAAGCAGTACAAATGAACTCTGAAAAGGTTGAAAGTTGGCATGGTATCATCATTTCACCCACATAGCATGTGCTAAAAAGTTGAGAGGGTTATGGCAAAAACTTGATGCACTTCGTGTACAAAATGGACAATCTCTTTCGAAGTATCAGGGTTTCGGACGAAAACTCGTCTGTTACAAAGGCATTTCATTTTTTTAACTTATTTCAACTCTAGACTTTTTGTGCGTTCAACTTGCACCATTCAAAGCCATATCATCAATTTTCAACCCTTTCTGACTTCATTTGCTATTTTTCATGCATTTACTTATTTTTTCACTAAATGACCCTGAAATTGAAAAGCAATACAAATGAACTCTGAAAAGGTTGAAAGTTGGCATGGTATCATCATTTCACCCACATAGCATGTTCTAAAAAGTTGAGAGGGTTACGGCAAAAACTGGATGCACTTTGTGTACAAAATGGACAATCTCTTTCGAAGTATCACGATTTCGGACGAAAACTCATCTGTTACAAAAGGCATTTCATTTCTTGACATGTAACTGAAGTGATATTCTAGATCAAAGCCATCATCAGAATAGTTGTGGAGAGAAAGTCTTCACTTTTTCTTCGCGTGTGTCCCTTGCTTATTGCGCCGTAACCATGGATAATCTTCATCGTTTAACAGGGTGCTTGGGTCAGCCTTCACTTTGAAGGGAGGAATTTCATGAAACTTTTCATAATATTCAGACATGTCTGTCTTTCCCTCCACTCCCACGATGTCTCTTTTCCCTGAAAGAACTATGTGGCGCTTTGGCTCATCGTATAATGTATTCGCTTCATTATCTTTTCTTTTTCTCGGTTTGGTAGACATGTCCTTCACATAGAAAACCTGCGCCACATCATTGGCTAGGACGAATGGTTCGTCTGTGTACCCAAGATTGTTGAGATCCACTGTTGTCATTTCGTACTGCGGGTCTACCTGTACCCCGCCTCCTGACAGATTGACCCATTTGCACCGAAACAAAGGGACCTTAAAATCATGTCCATAGTCAAGTTCCCATATGTCCACTATGTAACCATAATATGTGTCCTTTCCCCTATTGGTTGCTGCATCAAAGCGGACACCACTATTTTGGTTGGTGCTCTTTTGATCTTGGGGGATCGTGTAAAATGTATTCCCATTTATCTTGTACCCTTGGTAAGTCAATACAGTCGAAGATGGTCCCCTAGCCAATGAGTACAGCTCATCTCCAACAATGTTGTTGCCCATGAGATGTGTTTGCAACCAACTGCCGAAAGTCCTGATGTGTTCACATGTAATCCAGTCGTCAGACTGCTCCGGGTGTTTAAAGCGCAGAATATTCTTGTGTTCATTGACATACGGGGTCACCAAGTAGAATTCTGTACAACTGTGTAGTGTGCTTGAACCCAAGAATGCCCGTCCCTACATATTATTGAATCCGCTCCTAGCGTGCCTTTTCCAGTCAGTCTCCCCTCATACCGCGATTGAGGAAGACCAATCGGCTTAAGGTCAGGAATAAAGTCAACACAAAACCCAATGACCTCCTCTATTTGATGGCCCATGGAGATGCTTCCTTCTGGCCTAGCACGGTTACGAACATATTTCTTTAAGACTCCCATGAACCTCTCAAAGGGGAACATATTGTGTAGAAATACAAGACCCAGAATGGCAATCTCATCGGCTAGATGAACTAGGACGTGCGTCATGATATTGAAGAAGGATGCTGGGAACACCAGCTCGAAACTGACAAGACATTGCACCAAATCATTCTTTAACCTTGGTAGGATTTCTGGATCGATTACCTTTTGAGAGATTGCATTGAGGAATGCACATAGCTTCACAATGGCTAATCGATTGTTGTCCGGTAGAAGCCACCTCAATGGAACCGGAAGCAGTTGCATCATAATCACGTGGTAGTCATGAGATTTAGGTTCTGGAACTTTTTCTCTGGGATATTTATTATTCCCTTTATATTGGACGAGAAGCCAGACGGGACCTTCATACTGAGCAGGCATTCAAAGAAGATTTCCTTCTCTTCTTTGGTAAGAGCGTAGCTGGCGGGACCTTGATACTGCTTTGGATGCATGTCGTGTTTTTCGTGCACACGTTGCTGGTCCTCCCATGCCTCCGGTGTACCTTTTGTCTTCCCATACACGCCCAAGAAGCCTAGCAGGTTCACGCAAAGATTCTTCGTCACGTGCATCACGTCGATTGCAGAGCGAACCTCTAGGTTTTCCAATAGGGTAGGTCCCAAAATATAGATTTCTTCTTCCAAATGGGTGCGCGTCCCTCAGCGTCATTCGGAACAGATTGTCTGCCAAGACCCTTTCCATAGATTACTTGTAAATCCTTGACCATATCAAGTATGGCATCACCAGTACGAAGGGTGGGCTTCTTCCGGTGATCTGCCTCACCTTTGAAATGCTTGCATTTCTTTCTTAAGAGATGGTTGGTCGGAAGAAATCTACGATGTCCCAGGTACACATTCTTCCTGCATTTGTCCAAATATATACTTTCAGTATCATGTAAATAGTGCATACATGCATGGTATCCCTTGTTTGTCTGTCCTGACAGGTTACTAAGAGCATGCCAATCATTGATGGTTACAAACAGCAACGCATGTAGGTCAAATTCTTTCTGTTTGTGCTCATCCAACACACATACACCTTTTCCATTCCACAACTATAAAAGTTCTTCAACTAATGGCCTTAGGCACACATCAATGTCATTGGCGGGTTGCTTAGAGCCTTGGATGAGCACTAGCATCATAATGAACTTCCGCTTCATGCACAACCAAGGAGGAAGGTTATAGATACATAGAGTCACGGGCCAGGTGCTATGATTGCTGCTCTGCTCCCCAAAAGGATTAATGCCATCTGCACTTAAACCAAACCATACATTCCTTGCGTCACCTGCAAAGTCCTCCCACCTTCTCTCGATTTTTCTCCACTGCGACCCGTCAGTGGGTGCTCTCAACTTCCCGTCTTTCTTACGGTCTTCTTTGTGCCGTCGCATCAACTTGGCATGCTCTTTGTTTCTGAACAGACGTTTCAACCGTGGTATTATAGGAGCATACCACATCACCTTGGCAGGAACTCTCTTCCTGGGGCGCTCGCCCTCAACATCACCAGAGTCATCTCGTCTGATCTTATACTGCAATGCACCGCATACCGGGCATGCGTTCAAATCCTCGTACTCACTATGGTAGAGGATGCAGTCATTAGGGCATGCATGATCTTCTGCACCTCCAATCCTAGAGGGCAGAGAACCTTCTTTGCTTCGTACGTACTGTCGGGCAATTTGTTATCTTTTGGAAGCTTCTTCTTCATTATTTTTAGTAGCTTCCCAAATTCGTTGTCAGATACACCATTGTCTGCCTTCCATTGCAGCAATTCCAGTGTGGTACCGAGCTTTGTGTTGTCATCTTCGCAATTTGGGTACAACCCTTTTTTGTGATCCTCTAACATGCGATCGAACTTCAACTTCTCCCTTTCACTTTGGCATTCTCTCTGTGCATCGACAATGACCCGGCGAAGATCATCATCGGGCACATCGTCTGGTTCCTCTTCATCTTCAGCTTCCCCCGTTGCAGTATCACCGTATTCAGGGGGATAGTTGTCATCATCCTCTTCTTCTTCGTTGTCTTCCATCATAACCCCTATTTCTCCGTGCTTGGTCCAAACATTCTAGTGTGACATGAAACCCTTCTCAAGCAGGTGCAAGTGAAGGGTTTTCATGTCAGAGTAATCCTTCGTATTCCCACAGACAGTACATGGATAATACATAAAACCATTCTGCTTGTTTGCCTCAGCCACTTCGAAAAAATTATGCATGCCATCAATGTACTCGGAGGCGCGTCGGTCACCGTACATCCATTGCCGGTTCATCTGCGTGCATTATATAATTAAGTGTATCAAAAACTATTACAGAACATCATGAATAGTTAAGTGACCAAATTAATACAAGTTCATCATCACATCAAAACCAAAGTACCGTAGTGATCAAATGTTATTACTGAAAAAATAAATACATAAAGTTCATACATAGTTCTCATATAACAACATATAGCTCTCTAGCTAGAGCATCTAATTAAAACATACATTGAAACTAACATACAACTATGTAAACATTTAAATGCAACAGCAAATGCGATCATAATCGCAACTAAGGTAACAATTGATCCAACAGCATAATGATACCAAGCCTCATTATCAATGGCATATTTTCTAATCTTTTTAATCTTCAAGCGCATTGCATCCATTTGGATCTTGTGATTATCGACGACATCGGCAACATGCAACTCCAATTCCATCTTCTCCTCCTCAATTCTTTTCAAAAAAAATATATTCAAGTAATTGTTTTCTTTTTCAACTAAATTTACCCTCTCGATAAGAGGGCCGGTTGGAGTTTCCGGTTCACATACCTCCTAGATAAAAACATCTATGTCACGTTGGTCGGCATAATTATCATAAACACTAAATGAAACAAATAGTAATAAAAGATAATATACCACATCCGAATCATTGACAGGACGGGGGCGGATACCAAAACCATGGCACTATATAATAACAAACAATAATAAAAGTAAGAAAATTATACAAGTATCTATCTAAATCATACAAGTAAGAATTTTTTTCTTTTAAAAAGAAGATAAGAACAAGAGGCTCACCACGGTGGTGCCGGTGACGAGATCGGCGCAGGCGATCGACGGTGGTGAGGACGGGGACGGGGACGGCACCCTACACATGTGCAGACTCTAAGAAGTTAATTTCAGCTCAAATTGTGCATCTAAATCAAAAGAACTCTCACATACACTCCTCTTCTAAAACCCACAAACCACTCTACTTCTAGAGCATTTGAAATGAGCTAAACTAGTAGTGAGAGATGAAATGATGAAGTTGCTAACCTTTTAGAACACTTGTGTAGTTGGTGCACCGCCAAACCTAGACAAATCTTGGGGAAAATGTAGCTTGGAGAGGAGAAAGCTTAAGTGTGGCTCGGGCATTTCATCAAACACCTCATGTGCATAGGAGGTGAGAACAGAGTAGCACAAAGCTCCCACTCTTTCACGGCCAAAAAACAGAAGAGATGAGGTGTGCGTTGATATATATAGGCAAAACTTCAGTCCCGGTTTGTGTCTAAAACCGGGACTAAAGGCCAACCTTTGGTCCCGGTTCCAGCCACCAACTGGGACTAAAGGCGATGCGTCAGGAGCGAGGCCCTTTAGTCCCGGTTCGTGTCTGGAACCAGGAACAAAGGGGTCAGACGAACCGGGACTGGTGCCT